>JASANC010004123.1:0-17827 GCA_030248135.1 Theristus sp. LFF4_11
TTAACTAATCTGAGTATGTTGAAACCTTCCGCCTATAAGTGATGTCAATTTAGCTTGTCTTTTTTGCACTTTTTTCATTAAGTGTCCTTCAAAAACCGGCGACACCAGCCCGTAGAAACCAGACAGACACCAAATACGCGCGCGCGTGACGCCCGCGCTTGCTGCTGCGTTTACATTGCGGAAGAAAACATTTTCATTTTTCCGTGCAATGAGATTGTTGATGTGCTTTTTGTTACCTTGAGAAGTCTTGACTTCCTCCACGTGCACTTTTCCTCAATATTTCTTGTTTAATTTGCTTCTAACTCAGTTTATATTGATAGAGTCCTATTAGTTTGACCTTCACGCACTCTCTCTCTTTTAGATGGTCTGTCGTTTGTAATTGTCTCATAAATTGCAATATCCTTTTGTTATTATCACCATGTAGTCCAGTATTGTTTGAGTGAAGATTCAAATGAATAGAATATTATGAAAGGTCCAAAAATCAACCACTATCAAAGTGCCACTGGTAATGCGATAATAAGCGTGCATAACGATCAAAAGTGATTACACCTCGTCTCCACAGGGGCAGCCATCGAAAGATTGTATTGTACCAATAAGTTCATTGATAAATCGAGTTAATTCTTTTGACAACAATATATTTATGCTCGTTCAAGCGTCAACTATTGTCTCATTACTGATCTCATACCTTCCATTATCCGCTTTTTTCAGAGAATGAATAACTCTACTTGCTTGAAGTTTTATTTTATTCTCATTTTCTTTGTTGCGGTTAAAACGTCAGTAGCAGCAGTATGGTCCGCTAAAATTTTACAGTTTCAGGTGTTTAATTGAGCAAGATCTTTCAACTTTTCAAGAAGTTCAACTACTAGCCAACAGAAATCGAAGACCACAACATTCGAGGACAATCATGCTTGACCCGACGCGCGCGTTTGCCGGCTTCGGCGCGGCGAATCCGTTTTTCCAGTTCAATCCGGCCGCCGGTTTCGCTGCGGTGTCAGCCGCCGGTAGCAGTCCGGCGAATCCGGTCTCAGCGACCACCGGCCTGCCCGGCTTTGCGAGCGTGTCCGCGTTTTCGCCGCCACATCCGCACAGCAACACCAACAACAACAATAATAATAGCAACAGTTCGGCGGCTGCGATGAATGCGGCGCTGCTGGCCGGTCTCGCCGCTCAAGGCTCTCCAGGCGGCAGTCCTGCAGCGGCCGGTTTCGGCGCGATTCCGTGGCCTCTGCTACTGGCGCAGGCGCAGATGGCGGCCGCCGTGTCCGCCGGTCATCCAGCTGCCAGTTTGCTGCAGGTTTGTTGTTGAACTTTGCCGATTCTCGTCGTCGTCGTAACGCCATATTGTCACTTTTTTGGTCTGAACACCGTTTTGTAAGACTTTGTTTACTGGTTAGTGTGATTTTTCATTGGACTCATTTGGTTAAACGGACGATTTTCAGCCGACCGACCTCTCGGTGACCGGCGCCTCGCCGGCGGCTCCCAATCTAAAAACGAGCTCGCCGAACTCGAATGCCGAAAACGCCAGTAAATCGCAGGAAGAGACGTCGACCAATGCAGCTTCAGTGAAGAAACAGTCAGCGTTTATGATTAGCGAGCTGATCGATCCAACCAAGCGGCAGCAACTGAACGGCGCTGACGGAAACACGAGCGATGACGGTAATTTTCTCTAGTTTTGTTGATGTGAGTTGCAATTTGTACATCTGTATAGCTGGAGTAAAAATCTGCCGTAACGTTTACCGTAAGGATGCAACTTCTTCTAGGCAACAACCGATGTACTTCAACGCCATTCGGTCACCTGCTTGCGAACGGTACTCAAGTGGTCGGTCAAAAGCGTCCACTGAGCTCGCCCGACCTTAACCACCAGTCGTCGCTTTCGGATGACGGTGACGACGACGACGACGATGGAAACAGCACCGGTGGAGCCGGCTCCGGCGGCGGCAAGAAGCCGCGAAAGGCGCGCACAATTTTCACCGACAAACAACTGCAACAGCTGGAGGACAGCTTCGAGAAACAGAAATATTTGAGCGTTCAAGATCGCATGGAGCTGGCGCAACGATTGAATCTGAGCGACACGCAAGTGAAGACGTGGTACCAGAATCGACGGTGAGCAACATTGTTGACGACTTTTTTCTATGAGTAAAGTATATGATCTAGCTCTACTGATAGGACTTAACGACAATAACTTATCAATCTCGCTCCAATGTTTCCAGAACGAAATGGAAACGCCAAACAGCGGTCGGCATGGAGCTGCTCGCCGAAGCCGGCAACTACGCTGCTGTACAGTCGCTCATTCGCAGCAATCCGTACTGGGCGTCCTATCTGGCGGCGACCGGTGGTCCCGGCGCTCTCGGCGCCATTCCGGGCTTGCCGGCTGCCTCGCCCGGTCAACCGGGCACGCCGGGCGGCTTCGGCGGCGGTCCGCCGCTTCGTGGCGGGCCGCTTGGTTGGCCGCCTGGCGCGATGACGCAGGCGCCGGCGCACTCGTTCGCGTCGGCCGTCGGCAGTCTAGCGAACAGCGCCGGCGCGAATCACAGCATATTTGCGGTCGCCAATGGCCTGATGACGATTGGTGGCGAAACGACTAACGGCGTGGCTGATATCAATGAGGACAACACAAACAACAACAACAACAACAACACTGACGGACACAATGACCACTCGGGCACCGCGAGCACGTTGGAGTCGCCAACGTCCGGCGCCAGCACCAGCAGTGGCTCGTCAAGCTCGGCGACAACGAGCTCGGGAAAGGCGCTGCCAACGGCGGTGGAGCTGCCGATTGTGCACAAGGACAGTAACAATCGGGACGATTGCTGTTCCGTTCCAACTCGACAGAGTACAAACAATGGCGCTCTGGCAAAGGCTGATTCGATTGGCAACACCCAAACTGCAGTCGGCCAGGACGAGACAAGCAATCGTGGTTCTCCGTCGCCGGCGTGTGATGGCTCATCGTCGGGCACACCGTCTCGATCGGATTAGATTTCTGAGCCTGACAATTCACAAATTGTAGTTTTTTATTCACGTGTTTGGGTACATTTTTTGATTTGGTTTTCCATTGATGATTGTGCTAGTGATGGATATTTTAATGTGAAAGATGGTTTTTTAATGATTTATATTATACTTCAGTGTCAGAAGAAGACTGTTCGGCCAGCTCATCACGTGCATTATTACATCGAACTCATGTATTGTGTTTGGGGTTTCAACATTTTTTGCAAAATATTCTCTGCTTTGCCCATTTCTGTGTGTTTCATGTGCACCGCACCGCCGTTTCTGTGATAATAAGTTTGCAGCTTTTGTTTTGCGAAAAACTTTTTCTTCGTTTTCTTGTTGAACTCATGTAACTTTTGCACATCTGCGTCTTGCCAAAGAATGTGTACAGGTTTTTGTGTTTTTAATGGGTTTTATTGTTTGAACTTTCTGGTTTTTCGATCAAAAAGCTTTCCTGATGATCTCCAGCTTGTATTGTTTTTTTTTCACTACCAACGGTAGCGCTTTAATAAGTTGTACAGAAGTCTGCTTCCTGCTGTATGTTACTTCTATCTGTTACCAGTCGTGCTGTTGTGCGTGTGAGGAGTAACATTCTGTTTTGCAATCATAGATCTCATACATCAACTTAAATTTTTAACCTAAGAAACATCGGCATATACGGTTGATCTCGTGAAACTTGTTTTTCTGTTTGCTACCAATAACTATCTTCAGCAATCAAAAATGCAAATTGTGTTTTTCAGCTACTTTATTTGTCCGTCCACGCGTACTCAAGCAAGGTGGGTGTTGTGCATGACAGCCTAACCGATTTGGTTGGTTATTTACCGTTTGTTTGTGATCTCAGCTTTTTAGTGATTTTTTATCTTCTTCATTACTCTATCAGAATTATCAGTTGTGATCGTTGTGTTGAATAAAGAGGCACCAGCCGAACTGAACCAAATTTGGTCATGTAAAAGCCATAAACCATATCTATGAAATTCAAATTAAAACTCCACACTAGTGTACATGCATGCAAAAATCGTACAACTCAGTCAATCATTAGGCTCAATTTCCAATAATATCCATTAAACCTCTCCATTAAGCGGCCATTCAGTCAGTACAAAATCATTAAATTTTTAAAATTTATTTGAAATCAATTTCCCGTTTGGATCATATTAAATTGAGAAGCCCCATTAGCTTTGCTGGTGTGGCCATCAGGTACCTTTTCGGACACAACTGCAGTTGCACGTGTGCACGTCCAGGTTTTGTTTTCACCGTTTTTCACCCATATAAATGTACATAGTGTAGCTTATGTTCCAGCTACACTGTATTCAGCGAATGACAGCCATTGAAGCGATCAGATAATCCATGGAAAAACTGTTTTTAAAAGTACGGTCGTTGAAATAAAGCTGATTTTAATAAATATTTGAGATAGAGGCTTACTAGAATTACCATTTTATGCTCTTTTTTGCTTTTGAAAAAGTGTTGTGTTTTTGCTCCACAAATTACACGGTTTTTGTTCCACCCTGTGTACCTCAGCGTTATGATGGGACCACCATTTTTGATTGCTGTATTCAAAATACACAACAAACAGAATAACTAATGTGTTCGAATTGGCTAATATCGCTCCGCATATGAAAGTCAATGAGAAAAAACTTCGCGCACCATTTCAATGTGAATGTTCAATATGCCTGGTCTGTTCGGTGCTGTGAGTCGTTCCAAATGATGCAAAATTAACAGCCAACATATTAAATGATGGATATGTTTTTTGTTGTGCAGCACAAAAACATGCGTTGAAACCAATGTGGAACAAAATTGCCGGTTAAATAACGAATGTAAAACGCACATTTAAAGCAGGTTACGGTATATAAGGCCATCCATGTTTGAGAACGGTATACGCTAATAGAGTACCTGATTTAATGTGCTTACATATCGAATACATATTCACTGTGGGTTATAATTCATTTAATTCATGATTACCGAGGTGTGTGCAATGAAAAACTTTGGCGCGCGCATCGAGTCGGCAGACATGCGCGTTTTTATGAACGTGTTAATTGCATACAAATACATTAGTATGTGTTTGCATGTACACGTGTATCGCGCATTGTATCCAAATGAAAATCGCTTTGTAACGCTCATCGATCATTTAGTTTTGCGGCAAATTTCAGTTTTTATATTTTTCGTTGAAACTGATGTCTGTGTATGCATTTTCGAATTATAAAAACATTATGAGCGTCGTCCACGGATACATTACTTACAGCCTACCTTATCCATTGAACCATACAGACAATGTATCCTAAAAGCTGTACATGCATGTACATTGTATATCCTCGTTGTGGTCTATTCAGTGGTGGCTATATTGTTTTCGATTATTATATTAAAATGTTGAAATTATAAGTTATGACATTAAAACATATTAACCCAGCAGGTTCGGTACTCGGGAGGAGGTAACAGTGAAAAACGTTGTCCTCATAACGGATAATGGTCGGATCAGTTGAGCGGATACATCAATTTTTCTATCATTTCGAACTCAATTCGGTTTTTCAGCGATCCGATTTTACAGAGAAAATTTTGTTTAAATTCACTGGCATACGGTTGACTGAACATTATGTTTCATAATCAATCTATCAGTAACGATCATGTGATATTATAGTAGCTATTAATGAGCTATTGTTCGCTTTTTCAAAGCGTCACTGGTTTTGCTTCGTCATATGTACAATACTGTATATTAAAAATAGGTTTTGAAGTTTTTACCCGGGCGTAAGGCTTTGAATTTTATCGCTTTGCTGCCATATCATCGCTCTCAACAAAACAGAAGAGTGATCAATCTAGTAATATTCGAGCACATAATGATACGAATCTTGCAGAAAGAAGTCTTCCTATTAAAGGCGTTGCAAAGGAACTGTGCAGAGTGAAATAGTTTTGTATTAACAAAACCAAGTCAACAACGCAGCTAAATGCCTGCTAACGTAGGAATAGGTTTTATAGCACATGCTTCAAGTGTTTTGCAAAACGAAAAAAAATTAAAAATGAACGCACATTAGCAGCCTCTGTTTCAACTCCCAGCAGAGACAGGTGCATCGTAGATGGATCAAACGCTTTTAGTTCTTGTATGTAACTACGGTACCTTTCAATTTTTGAATGCATTCATATTAACGTACAGTTTAGGTTTGGGCATTATAAATCAAATTATACACTCTGCTCAGCTGTGGATGTTTTAAGCGCACTTACCGTAGTCGTTCACGTGTGCATGACGCAAACAACGCGGACAAATTAATTAAACTTCAGTTTTGCAAACACTTTGTGCAATTTTAGCTTGAAATTTGACTGTAACCTGCCGCATATGCCGCTTGAAACGTGAATTAGCTAGACGGTTAGTAGTATTATTTTGCAAGTAACGAAGTTTCCGTTCTGGGTTAATAAACTATTGTTGTTACGATTGACATACATTTCTGTCCATTGAGCATTGATCTTGTTTTCAACATTGTTATACTTGTGCGTCATGCATGTGCATGTACCTGGTTGTACTTCGTGTAACTTCCAAGTTTTGGATCACGATTTCGATACTCCGGGTACCCTGTTAATTGGTCTGGAAAGAGCTGGAATTAAATTAATTGGTTCACTACAAAAGAAATGGGAATGCGAAACATATTTCTGCATGAATTTATTTTGCAGTAAAACCGCTTTTTACAATATGCAATATTTCAGTTTTCAGAACGGAACTTGCTCGGTGGACATACTTGAATAATATATCGTATGGTATGGCGGAATTGGTAAACGTTCAACAGATAGTCACTGTGAATCATGAAAACTGTGACACACAAGAGAACATCAACAATGCACAAACAAATACGTACAACGTGCAACATAGTGCAGTGTAGTGACCACAGAAATTACTGTCAAAACAAATGAAATTATGCCTCTTAGAAGAATTGAAACAGTTGGCGTTTGGCATTCAAAATCAACATGTCACTTTGCAACAAACCTTTGTGACTAGAATTCTTCTAATAACATTCATCATAAAGTACATAGATGTAGTTTCAAAAAGTCGAATCAGATCTTCTCGGTTACGAGGTAAATCGGCGAAACAGGAAGAAAAATGAAGAGGTGATAGGATTATTCAATCTAGTGAAGAGGTAATATGCGCCGACGTTGAATAATCAAAATGTACATGTATAAATGCCGTCGCGGGGTAAATCAGCATAGCAGCAAACAAAGAGATGGAAGCTCCAAGTCAGAATAGAAAATTGTACTCACAGTTAACAGAAAACATTTCTTTTTGTTTTTTTGCTTAGTAATCTGTTTCATGTGAAAATCGCTGAAACACGCGCATTTATACCGTATAAGCATTCACGCGCGTCATTCGTCACTTCACAAATATGCCACTCAACATGCTCGCATGCCTCACATCGACTCTCTGCGACACGTCATCGGTACCAACTGTCCGTCCTCGGTCATTGTCATTGTGAGCATTTCGGCGACATTACTGTTGCTGTTGCTCTTAACGCTCGTCAACGCCGCTTCTTCCGACGTGTTATGCGTGTTGTTGTTACTGTTGTCGATGGATTGTTGTTGGTGTTGCGCGAGCGAAATCAGCGCGGCCGCTCGGATCGCGGCGGCGTTTCCGAACAGTGAACTCGGCCAGAACATTGCCGACTGATACGGCGATGACGTGGCGTTGATGGGGTTATGTTGGCCAGCTGATGGCGTCGGTTGATGCGGTTGATGATGATGATGTGCGCTCGACGGGTCACTGAGCAGCTCGATGCCGATCGCCGCTTGGCGTTTCCATTTCGTTCTGAATATGTTTTTTTCGTTACGATTTTATGATCACAGAAAGCAGGTGGTGGCGAATGTGTGAGTGTTAGAAGGAAAGATACTAAAGGAAAAAGTCAGACGGCGGACTAACCGTCGATTCTGGTACCACGTTTTCACTTGTGTATCGGTTAGATTCAGTTTCGCAGCTAGTTCCATTCGATCCTGTACGCTAAGGTACCTGAAACGAAAATTTTGTGTTTTTTAACTGTTGATCTCGAATAAAAGTCAAGAATTTTTATTTGCATGTTGACTGAAATGACCAACTTTTGCCGTTCAAACGACCGCTCCAACGTCTGCAGCTGCATGTCGGTGAACGCAGTGCGCGCCTTTCGCGGCCGCTTGCCCATCGGAACACCGCTGCTGCTGCTGTTTCGACCAAGTGAGAACTCGTGGTCGGAACCACCGAAAAAGAACCGACCGCCCGGCGGTGACTCCTCCCGTCGACCGTCAAAATCGGCCGCGCTCAAGTTCTGTTGGTTGTTGTTGTTGCTGTCAGCAGCGACCAATGGCTGTTGCAGTTCGCGTAGCGATTTCCAGACACCTGTAACGCGAGATTATTAGCATGATGATGTTGATTGATTGCTCAGAATCATGTGCTGCATACACAACCAATCTACCAGGTTGTGCAAAGAAGGTTTGTTTTCGCAAAGTAAACTTTCCAAAACATCCGCCGGCGTTCGGCGTGGTCGTCAGCTGCGAGAACGCGAACGCATGTCGTCGATAGTGATTGGTCAGATCCGTCGCTTCGCCATTAATCACGGCCGACAAGGTCTGATGAACCTCTTTTTCGTTTTGCTCTTCTTGATCACCATTATTTACGGCGTTGCGGGGCGTTTGTAAGATGTCGGAGATCATGAATGAGCCGCGCTTATGCATCATCATCGTGGAAGTCATTTTGGGGATTGTTTTTGTTTTCTGTAATTTTTTTCAATAAAAGTATGTACTAGCAAAGTATGAGAAACGTTCAATTCAGTTTCAGTTTCTAAACCAACGACAATATTGAACCACAGTTGATCTTGAAGCAAAACATCTCGCACACATATGAAGTCTGGATTTCTAGAAAATAAGTAAAAAAGCGTGTTTGTCCTTCGACGACTGTTGCAGTTGAAAACATTGAAAATCCAATTCGCATGCACAAATCACCACGATTATTTTTTGTCCAGTAGTAAACAACATCGGAATTGTAACTGAAACTGTGACTGTGCTACTTTGCTAGCGGTCGGTCGCAGTTTTAGTTCTGCTGAAGTGATTACTATTTATGGTGCAATTGCTTTTATTCTTCCATTTTTGATTAGCGTTTTTGTGATTAAATGTCACAAATGTACTTGGCACGATTATTCAAGGTATACTTAAACGCACTACACACGACCACGAGCTTGCACATTTCCACTTTGAACGTTTTGAAATTAATAGCCGGTAATCAACAAGAAACATGATTACACCCGTTTTTGCTCGTCAATGATTGCTCTTTTATAGGACTCATAGAAAAATTTTGCAATTTACGAAAACAGAATGCGAAAACAACAACGCGCGGGCTTTCGCAATTACGCAGATTGGACTTCTGGTAAGCTTCTGAAAACGGCAGCTCGACAATGAATATGAAATTACAGTAATTTCTCAAAACTTTGAGAACTGTCTCTCAGGCGCACATTTTAAGACAATCAAAGGCGCGCGCTGTGTATGCTGACGTGTCGCAGTACGGTATATGCGAAATTAATATAAGAGCCCAATAATGTTTCTCGTGATATTAAAAACGCGAAATTGTTCAATTTATAATTTCGCGCGCTAACATTGAACATCCATCAAAAACTGGTTACATGGTCAACCGGTGATCATATGAATATCATATCATTGGAGCTTCATCAAAAGACACGTGTGCAGCTGCGTGTTTCTCTTGTATACGTTGTTATCTACAATTTTCGCAATAATTGAGTACCTCGAAGCTGGGCTGCGGTAATCGCACTTGGATTGGCCCGATCAACTCTCAACTGGCGTTTTAAAAATTGTGTGCGTGCTTAACTCAGATTAGATAGTTTCGTGCAGAAGCATATAATAATTACATCCTTGAAATACACCGTTTCTCGATGTAAATTCCCTTCGGGTTTGCTGTTACAATTTTAGCTTATGTTGTCAAATTTTCAAAAGCAACATGCGATTTTGACCGTCTAAATTCGGAGGTTTCAATCGTTTGAAGCAGCTCTGTCAAAATTTTGACAAATTAAACCACGCGACAAATAATATGTTTGAAAAATTAACGTATAAACAATTGAGACTGATACGAATCATGGAGCAATTTGTGGCTTGTATGTTACTGGTGTTTTCTTCAAATGTCTAAAGTGTCTTTTCACATCCAAACTGTCTGACTGATAAAAAATTAGTCTCGGAAAATTAATCTAAGCAGCTTAGCATCTGCACTTTGCTGACAATTTTAAATTTACACTGACATACACATGTAAGTAGAACTTTACGAAAACACGGAACTGTACAATTAGTGGGTAGGAGATGTAACTTGGTAGAGAAATAGAAACGCTCTGCTGCAATTTATTATCCTAATCAGCTTCCGTAAATCCACGTGTACTTAATCTGAACATGCGTAATTCTGATTGCCCCCAACAAACACACACGATGCCGATCATCTATAAAACGCTTAATTGTCTCGCATTTATTAAATAAATAAAATGGCGCCTTATAATTAATTAGCATTACCGTTAAATACCTGTCAGGGTTTCAACAGAACTACACTCTGCATATACTGTGTGCCGCTCTGTTTACTATTAATCGCCCATTTGGCACCAGCACACATGTAGGTAAATTTGCCATTTAAACAGACGATTATAAAGTTGCAATATTTATGGGTAGGCGATAAAAAATTCATGCGCTCATATCCATCACTCGCGAGCGGTTTGTTCGAGTTGCGCATATGAGTTTGAGGTTCACCTTTGAAGTCCCGATTTTTGCAAGTCTCCACTCTAAGCATTTTGGTGCAAGCTGATTGATCTTGATTTGGAAGTTATTGAAAAGTTGTTTGAAAGCAGAACACTGGCTAGGTTACGAATAATGGTTGGATAGAGATCTCACACAAGCGAAATCGTATGATTTGTCAAAGAAACCGAAAAGATTTTAAAGCTGCTTCATACCGCAATTTTGATATTCTGAAACTACAGGGTGAACCAAAAAGGTTCCAATTTGAAAACGGTCATACTGGCTTGTGCTGAGACGTTATGACTCAAATTTTGGAACACTGTTAGAACGTTTTGGGAGGTTCTTTTTCTGATCTTTTTTTTAATTTGAACGTTTCAGTTTATTTAATTTCAATTAATTCCACATATTGCTTTTTTTCATCTTTTTTAATGCTGTGAACACTCGGGTTTGTCACCAACGTTCACCAGTTGGTAACTGTTACAACCAAATCAATCGACTGAATTTAACACCATTTGTCGATTTTTCATGTTTTCCAGATAGGTATTCTGCTGCATTGGAATTAGGTGCATAGTGGCCAACGTTGCCATATTGACTGACCCCCCAATCCAATGCAACCCGGCCATTTTTCAAATCTAAAACAAGTTGTCGCACTTATGAAAATAAAAGTGCCACATATCTGCGTTAAAAAAGTTGTAATTTTGTTTGTATTTATGAGTTTTGTAACTAAATAAATTTTTGACAGAAAATTACTGAACACGAAAATTCATCTCAGACAACAATTGCAAGAAAACCCCGAAGCTGACACACAAATAAGACGAGTGATACCTGGTTCCAAATCTGTCATGGTCGAAACAAGCACAGCGATCAGCATGCGGCCTTCCAACGGGGACAAACGGGTATAAACAACACATATCATTTGTTTTCGGCATCTATTTGTGTGCTTTAGTTCACCATCTCTATTATTAAATTTACAATGTGTAACCGCGTGTCATTGCTTGTGTAAGTTCTGCTGTCTTGTCAGCAACTTGCATCGATCTCCCCTTGATTCAAAAATTACAATTGTATGAATCACATAATACAAAACTCGCCAACGTAGAACCGGTATTTTGCACAATTTGCCTTTGTTGTTGATCACAAAACTGAACAAACTCATTAAACAAACATGAAATGATTTGCAACACATTCAAGCAACAGTTTGTCACTTGAATGTGCCAGAAATAACAACAAAGCTCAAAAATCATAACTTCTGGATCACCCTGTAACAGTATTATTTAAAACCCTGTATTGGCCACTATGCATGTCTATTGGCCACTATGTTATAGCTATTGGACACTTGTCCATAGGCATTGGCCACTCTGCTATATGTCGTGGCCACTTTGGCATATGTTTTGGACACTATAGCTAGGCATTTTTCATGGCCACTATGCACGTTGGCCACTATGCACTTTTACCCTGCATTGAGTATTATATTCTGCTGTAAGCACAACATACATCAAAAAAATTTCGGCAAAAACCTCCCAAAGTTTTCAAATAGTGTTCCAATTTTCATCACAGCACAACCAGAGAGAGCATTTTGGAACCTTTTTTGGTTCATCCTGTAGATTATTCTTACAGAAAAACAGTTACTCATTATACTAATCCAGTGCCCAATTAGCAGACTATGTTTTTTTGTCGAGGACGCATTTATTTACTTTTAAAGTGAATCAAATGCTTCACGGGTCACAAAACATGTTTGCATAACAACAATAAACAAAATTTTAAAGGCCTTTTGTTTCATTGGTTCTACGCCCACTGATCTTGTGTTTTAGCTTCTGTTGCTGATTGCGACAATAATTTGCTTAACTGACCGAAAAATAGCGTCGCCGATTAATGGTACGGATAATTTATATTCATAAACGATGTAAACATGTTTTTTTTCTGTTTAATTCATTGCATGTCTCATATGATACTGGCGTCACGTTAAAACGGAAGAATTATTCGAATGGGGTCAAGAAAATTCGAAGAAATTACATGTACATGCGATTTCTGGCCTGTGGCCTGAATTCCCACCGGGGACAAACATGAGAATCCAATTGCATACAGTATTGCCTGTTGTGCTAACCGCCTGTTGTCCCTGATGGCTTATTTCGTGCGCCTGTCGTTCGAATAAAAAAGAATGCGTGCTTATTGGCGGTAAAACGCGTTACAAAGATGAAAGCAGATCACTTACTCAGCTTCTAAGCGGCACACATGTGCTTCCCGCTTGCGTTATTCGTCTATTTCAAGAAAGAACTAGCTCAGACCTTTTTAACAGCGAAATGCATTTTCCTTTCGATAACGTTTGGTATAAATATGAAAGTTCATGATGTATCCTGGTAATTGAATTAACGACATTCGTTTATTGGCCTGAATCGAAGATCTTAAAATGGTTTTTTACTGCCCAGTGTTATTCGCTCGCCCACCATATAACCTTTCAAAAAGCTAAATTTGGAAGAAAATTGGAAGACAGAACGAAGTTTGCAGAAAATAGAATGGTCTTGAATAATAGAATGACACATCGTCATGTATCGCAGTGAGCCAGTGATACGCAGGGACTATCAAAAAGTGATACTATCAAAAACATTCCAAAAGTTTAGGGGACACCGATTTTCATGGTGAAACTGTTTATTACTATGTCATATTACACTGTTTTTGAGATGACCTCACACATTTTTGTTGTTGGGTGTAATCAAATCATCAACAAACAACGCGAAATGAATAGCACCAATCAGCGAGTTTAGAGTTGTGAAACGTAAACGGAGCTTGGAGGTTATGATTAGTGACCACACCAAGACCATGTTAACTTGTCGTCGCATAAAGGAAAGGAAGTGCAAAAGTTGCTGCAGTACATGACTCAAAAATGCGACAAAAATCATACGCTGAATTATTATTAACACGTGGCAGGACAATCATAATACATAATCACAACACATAACTAAGAATATTGTTTCTTTTCTTGGTTCTGCCAACAATGAACTTCCGTTACACAAGTCGCAATAAAAGGCTGTAAACCAACATATTTTTGATGATGTCTTGACTTTTCTGACGGGAATAATTAAACAAAGGATAGAGGCTTTCATTCATGGGTACGAGTTAAATGAATACGTCTGGGGAATTGACAATGAGATCATGATAATTAAACTGATTCTTATCAATAAATGTCGAAAAATGGTATGCTTTTGTGTCATTTTATAAGACGAAATTAACCGCCAGAATTGGTTTCTTTAGTTGTGCTGTTCCTCTGAGGTATGTGGTACAGTATATGGAAAGGGGTGTTCAGTCAGCGACTGAAGAATAAAACAACGTTATTCAATAAAGTTTTGTTTTATTTATTATTTCTGCATTTGTTTGTCTGAACGTCTAAATTTCTACTCTGAGCTAAAACGAATTCCGCCTTAGAATTTGACGTAACCAAGTCTGGAGCGGAAATCGTGATGGGAAAAAGTACGCATGAATAACTGACTTACTGTTAAAAAATATATGTAGTGATGATAAAAGAAACAGAAACAAACACCTTTTCTGTAGCGATTATCCGTGAAAGTGACAAAGCGACGATTAATTAAGCGTTAGTAATTTAAATTTTAACATGGTAATTTAAACTTGAACAATGCAAGACGATTTAGCAGGTTGCTTATTAACTGCTACTAAGTTACGTAACCGCATTTTACTCTGCCTTTTTTCATGGCTCAATTTTTTTGGCAACCTTTTTCATGTCCCAACCTCAGCACTTTCATGTGCAAAATGTGTTTGTCTTTTCATGTTGTTTTTAATATTCATGACCGCAAATCGAAAAATTGCTTTCTCCATGTGAGCAAATGACGTTTAATCGAAATCAAAATGAACAAAAAGACCAAATTTTCTGATCCTGCTAATGTTAGAAAATTGTTTGAATATAAATTGGCCACAAATTACAGTTATATATTGACCCCTCCGGCTCCAATACGTACATGAACCGTTTTGACGTAGCGTTTCTCTTTGCAAATTCCACAAATTCTTTGCTATTTATTAGAAACAATTGCTTCTGACGTTTTTGGATGCTCCAATAAAGCATAATAGTTTGCAATATGATACATAAAGTTTGCTGTTTTTGGTTTCACCAGGTGGACGCGTACCGCGGTACCCCGTGGCTCGTCAGTGCGACGTTTTACCTCAAAGCAGATCTTATACTCTGAATAAAACATCAGCGAACCTTGAAAGCAGAATCAAGCAAAAATCAACCATTCCGGGCAATAAAGCCACAAGAGAGCCATGACACATATTTGCCAGTCAATTGCGTCAAGGTTTTATGTTCCGTGTTGTACTAACCACTTGCTATTCATTTGCTTGCTTTAGAACTGAGACCAACTTTCATATGAAGTTGATTTTACAACAAAGGATAAAACAAAACTTTAAATTACGGTAATATGACCTTTTAAACATAGCAGATGAACAGATAAAATTAGAATAGAAATTAATGGAAATTAGAACCTAAAATTTTATTTAATGCAGTTATTTACAGTTTGCAGTTTGCACATCTAACTACCGGAAAGATGAGTGCACGACAATTATTGGACATTATAGCAACAATGAAGTGAAAGCAAACTATATGACGTTCCAAATGGCAATTTTTATAAAGCTTCATAAAATCATTTATTAGCACCCACAAATTATGCTCATCAACAAGGCGCATCAGACAGTTAGACGAGTCGGTGTACAAAAAGGGTATTAAACATTACAAGCATTTAGCTCCAATTTTATTCCTACACAAATAACAGAATGTTTATCTTGCATAAATGAAAACTTGTTTTTAGTTTCAACTTTATGATTGCCTTCGGTTTTAGTGAGCACAAATACGGTTTTAATGCAAATACATTTTCAAATTTTAGAGACTAAAATTTTTGAAGTTTTGTAGATTTTACCTGTTATCGTAGTCTTGCATATAAAGTCTCCTTATAAAACTGAAATTAAATTTATTTTTTTTTTGAAAAAATGGAATTTTGTGTGACGATTTTTTTAAGTGGGAGGAGGTCTTATAAAACGAGGACCAGGAACGGATTAAAGAGTTGTCGCTTTTCTTAAACATTTCCGTTTCAGCTGCAATCCACCATCAAAGTCCCCCATCCCCCCCCCCCCGTTCGTCGACACAATGATTTTGACCAAGTAAAATGATTGAATTTGTTTTTGTTTCCCGCCGTATGGACACTCCGCCCACTTTTGGGAGAAGTGAGAGGAACCTTATATGCAAAACTTCATATACCATACCAAAATACCATCATTATACAATAATAAGGTTCATTACAAATACCATCTTTATTACATCATTACAAATACTATCTTCAACAAATTGAGGTTCATTTGCGGTTGCGGTTTCGGTTGTGGAAGGTAAAATCCACATGCAGTTGAATTACTTTTAGGGTGTGACACTGTGTGGCATTACAGATTTTTTTGGCAACAACATTAGTGCTTTAGTTGTTAACGCCATATTTTCAGCTCCAAAACGATTAAATTTAACAATTGAAAAACAACATAGGGCATCACATGACAAAAAAGCAACATATGATGTCACACAAAACCAGGACTCACTTCAATAAAAAAATTCAAGCAATAATAATATTTTGGAAATTTTATGAGATTGCTCATGTAAATGTTTTCAAGTAAAAAATACCGGTAAAAACACACATTAACAGAAAAACGAAGCAAATTCTCATGAATAAAAATTGAAATAAAAGTCAATTATGCTTATTCTGAAGTTCCGCTCTGCGCTGGGTGCATTGCAACAGCAGGTGCCAGAATCGTTTTGTCGGTCTAATCTAAAGCGTGTTTTAACAATAATGATGAAAAATAAAAACCTGCCGGTCTACTCGGCGATAACATGGGGTGGGCCATTACGAGAAATGTTACATAAAGTTATTACCGTTGTGAAAAGTCCATAAAAATCCTTGCATATGTTTAACACTTGCCGAATATGAATTATTTAGGTGACATTTCGTTCCAAACTATAACTGATATTACATGCTCCATTACATAATAATTTATGCGAAATCGCTCTTCCAAATAATGTTCGATCTATCTATTTTCGCAGCACCTAGTGCCAGTCGATCTGGCGGCAACCTCTTTTACTGGTTAAATTGGTCCTAAATTGATGCGTTTACCGTGTCCATCAGTGTAGCCTGAAACGTTTAAGGGGTGGTGCCGGATTTTAAACGGTTATATTAGATCTACCCTGTGGATAGAAATATCGGAGTTATAATTAATTGGATAGTGGATTGTCAAATGTAATCAAATTTGAAATGGAATGAGCTGCGTGTGGGTGCAGTAGCAGGTTAAAACATTAACAACGCAACGTGCCTTACCTCTTACCACCAGGGTTTAATTACATCATCGGACCGCTTAAGTAATGTGCTAATAATTTCAGCGGATCTGTCTGGGTCTGATTGTCTGCTCGATACTATGGTTAATGTGCTAATACATGACGATTCCTTTGTTCCGATTCCGCAGCTGGCACCGTGTGACCATTTAAAATGACAATGGGTGAAAGTGCAGTAAGTGAGTTACCGCAAATAAACATTAAAAAATCCCATAAAGTATCAATCTTAAAAATGACTTTGTTTTAAATTTCGAATTGCAAAGATTTTGAATTGCCGGGCCTTTTGAGATTAAACAAAAATTGTTTAACAATTGCAATGATGACTGTTCTGGGAAAATGGTAAAAAATTTAAAATGGAATTTAACCTTCAAAAAATACTATAAAAAATTAAAAAGAAATAATGGAAACAGGTCTGTTGATACACCACGTTGACCAGATGAACGAATATGTGGATATACAAATACCAGCCGTGAACAATCTGCAGATGAAAATTATTTGGATCATTTCGCTTATAAACGTCAGAAACAATTACCATCCTTTAAACATTGCAGATAATCATAAATATTGTTTTATTTATTGTTTTATTCGTGCTAAATGAAGGTGAAAAAGTGAAACGAGGACATACAGGTAATTTATTCAAGCAGATATTTAAATGTTAGAATCATATTAAAATAAGTACCCCCTGAACTGTACACCATACACCCACAGGGAAGGTATATTTTCATATAAAATTTATTTTATCTTTATCTACCTGCAAAATTT
>JASANC010004124.1:0-19434 GCA_030248135.1 Theristus sp. LFF4_11
ATTAGTTGATGATCACGTGATGCATGCTTCACTAAAACGCACGCGACTATAGGTGATGAACATCAAGGTACTCTTCAAACACTGACTCGAAAAGAAAATCTTAACGACAAAAATTTAGGGATTTCACCGGTACAGCACCGACGGTCGCTGGCACGTGCCGCATTTTGAGAAGATGCTTTACGACCAAGGCCAGTTGGCAGTGACGTTTGCGTCTGCCTTCAAGCTCACCAGAAATCCACAATATGAAACGGTGTTGAGGGGCATACTAAAGTATGTCAGTCGCGACTTGTCACACCCGGTATGTTTTTAAATGGAATATTGCTGTTGTTGGAATTTTTGTAAGACAGAATTCTCAAATTACCTTGAATAACCAATGCATGACATGCGTAGTTCATTTTTTCTTTAATTCGTGTTTTGCTGGTTCGTTTCGTGTTGAAAAAGGACGGAGAAGAAACGTTGCGCGTGTGTGACTGCATGTCAAAACGGCGCCACATTTCTCGGTTCAGCTCGGTGGCTTCTACAGCGCCGAGGACGCAGACTCGCTGCCGACGCCCGACTCAACCGAGAAACGAGAGGGCGCATTTTGCGTCTGGGAGTGGGACGAGATCCGTGAACTGCTGGGCTGCAGGCCTGCTGTTGAGGGGCACAAGAAGACGACCGTGGCCGACGTGTTCGTGCACTACTACAACGTGAAACAGACTGGCAACACAAACGCAAACATGGTCTGCTTTTCAGTCTTCAGCTGTGTTTGTGGTGTCGCTCACGCCAGCCGAACTGCACACTCATTCGTCGACCACTAATATAAGCGTGCTGATTGGCACGTTCATAACCGGTTTATGCTGGCTTCTTTGTTCGATCAAAGTTGTAAACCAGAGTTCACTACACCGTTCGTTTCTACTCATCAGGATCCCCATGGTGAGCTGAAGAACCAGAACGTGTTGATCGTCTACGAAGAGATGCAGAAGACTGCGGACGAACTTGAGTTGTCGTTGGTGCAGGTCGAGTCCGCACTGGCACAAGCGAAACAGATATTGTTTGAAGAACGGCAGAAGCGCCCACCGCCGCATCTTGACACGAAAATGCTCACTGCTTGGAATGGTAATGGCAGCTTTGTGAGCGGCTGCATTTCAACTGGGGCCAGCTGCTGCTACGTTCCAAGTTTTACTGAGTATAACAGAAAATAAATGCAAAACAATACGTGGTAGAAAAGCCGTACACCTTGAGCGGCGTGTTGCGCTGGCATTGAGTGTCGATGTGTACATTGTTTTGCACTTGTAGTTGCACTAACATGGCAGGCTTGATGATCAGCGGCTTCAGCAGAGCAGCGGTGGTGCTGGGTGATGCGACGTACGGCGAGCGTGCCGTGCAGGCAGCCGCCTTCATCCGACAGCACGCGTTCTCGGCCGAGGCAGGCCGCCTGCTGCGCACGTGCTACGCCCACAAACGCGCGCATCCGGGCGTGCAGCAGTTGTAAGGCTGTACATGCCATTCTGCTTGTTCTTCGTTGCAAACTTCTTGCTCTTGTCTCTGCTGGTTTGCTAGTTTTTTCTAGTTTGTTGTTACAATCGCAGCCAATCAGGCAGCACCGTAATTTCATCAAACTGTGCTAAAAAACGTGCAATTTTGTGGCGACTGGCATTTCCCTCTGGCATGCTGATTGGCTGCATCGAGCTGGTGTCCCGAAGCAGTGAGTTCGATTCAAAAGCAGCCAAGCAGCTGATCACTGAACCGGCCATGGTTTACAGTTCGACTGTGACTGTATGACTGTGACTGTATTTATGGTGGTCATTTTCAAAACTGCTTGGCTGATTTGTTAGGCATAGTGCACGTGCTGAAGCGAGTTGCTTGCACAGAGAGCAGCCAATCCTCGGTTTTGCGGACGACTACGCGTTCCTGATCAGCGGCCTGTTGGACCTGCACGATGCCTGTGCTGCTGGCAAAGCTGGCGGCAACGAAGCCGACACCTGGCTGCAGTGGGCACGACAACTGCAGACGCAAATGGACGAACTCTTCTGGACCACCGAACACGACGCCGGATTTTATTATTTGAACACGGACGAAGACAAATCAATATTGATGCGACTGAAAGACGGTTGGTCGATGCTATCCGCTGGTTGAGTTGCGAAAACTGATGAATGCAGCGGTTCGCCGTAAGAAAGTCCAGCTGTAGACGGTGCACTCTGCTATAACACAGTAATGTTGCACAGTCACAACATAAACACATGCGATATTACAATAACGGCCATGGTTTTGTGCGTTTGTGTGTGTTTGTTGGTAACTGCAACCAAACCAGGATGCTACCGTTGAAGCGATGTGCAGTTGGCGGTTTCCTTTGTTGCAGAACAAGACGGTGCCGAACCATCGGTGAATTCAGTTGCTGCTGGCAACCTGCTTCGTTTGAGTGTGCTTGCGAGCGAGCAGTCCTACTTGGACAAAGCGCGTATGTTGTTTCTCGGCCACGAACGTCGCCTCAGCAAAGTGCCGTTCATTCTGCCGCGAATGGTCGCCGCTCTGATTGATTACGGCCTGTTGATTGAGCAAAACGAGCCGAAATCATGAGCCGTTTGCTTTGCATTCAATTGTTCGCTGACCATAAACATGCTACTATGTAGCGTGTCATTTGGGCAGCTTTGCTTGTGATTGGTTTCATTGTTTGAAATGTCTGTCATGTGAGGAAAGTCCGCCACTAGTCCGTGTCAAAAACACTTTGTCTGTTTATTTTGGTAATTGTTGTTCCAGCAGTGATTTTAAACCGATACATTCAGTGTGTTACGCAATAAAAGTGTTGTGCTTCTCTGCTTGGAATGAGGGGTTGTTTCTGTGTGCCGTGTTGGGTGACATGTGTATGCGGTGTGTACCACGCCCTAAACGGATATTTTATCATTCATACATTTTTTCATTGTCGTGTTTCTCGTTCCAAATGATTTTTCTGTGTTCCATAGTGCTTTCTTGAAGACTACAGAAAGGCAACGCACTACTTGAGTTGTTGTTGATGGACAGCGGCTCAACGCCGCGCCGCCACTTCGACGACGACGACGAATCGACAACAGCCAAGAGTTCACAAGCAATTGGCTTCACCACAGAAACAGTTTTACTGTAATTTTAAGTTGTCCAGTCTCTGGACGAGCTCATCAAGCCAATTGCAGAAGTTTTTATCCAGTTTCTGAATTTTGCTCGTCGATCTTTAGCCTGAAAGTAAAATTGTCTAAAAAAATTCTCCTCCGTAGCTCGGTGGTTAGCACGCTTGCCTTCAAACCAGAAGGTGGGGGCGTAGTTAAAAAAAACTGCCATTCAAGGCAAATTTCTAGGCAAAAAATTATAAAGTCACTTTTTGTGGAAAGTGTCTCCAACGCATTTTGAGAAGAAGGTAATATCAATTTTTCAAGTTCTGCGACTGAGTGCGTGTGCAGACGTGGACAGAAAACCAGTTTCAATCTTTATGTGGCAATTCAAAGTCGCCTAAGTGACCCGGTCCTATGTGGGGGACTCGGATCACTTTACCAATTTTGAATTACCGCGTCACTGTTTACCCATCTATGCGCGCATTGAGTTGCGGGACCAAAATAAAAGATCATAGCTGTTGATGGCTGAAATTTGTTTTTTCAATCAATTTAAAACTTCGATTTTTTCAAGAATTAATTAAGTTCAAGTTTTTGATAACTTTCCAGGTTTTTTTATCTGATCGAATCCCGCTCGAACTTCGGTGAAGCGGAAGAGGTATGTGGTCGTGGAGTGTTGAAATCATGGGGTGAAAAATAGTGGGCTGGCATAGGGTTGGCACAGGAAAAAAACCCGGTTTCTTTTCCGTTTTAAAACCGGTTTTTTTCAGTTTTTTTCTTGAAAAAATAAAGAACCGGTTTTTTACCTTAAAAATTTTTAAACTTCATGGTCAAAAATCCCAAATCTTCGTTTGATTGATAAAATGTAAAATTATATTTTTGAAAAACGGTGCAGTGAACTGTGTCGAACTGAACTGGTGAAGCGTCATTTTGCAGAAGCTTTTATGGCAAGGGTCAAGTGAAATACGATGAAGACAAGGTGACTGCTAAACTAAGTGCATATGCAGACTGACTGACGATGTTGTCGATTTGCAAAGGGTAACTGATGAAATGTTATTTTTCGAACGCAATCCGCTACCGGTTTCACTTTGCAGCTCTGTAAATCTCGCCCCCTAATCGGGGTCAGCTATCCGTTCTCCTTGCAACCGTCCCTCCCCGCTCCCCACACCTACACGGTCACTGCCCAGTCTTTGTTTTCAATTTATTGAACGTGCTGCCCTGGAAACCAATAAAAGCGAAATTGGTTTGATTTGAAACAAAAAATTGTGTAGCATTGGGTGGCAAAAATAGCAAATTGAGTCGGTTGTATGCCCGAAAACAGCATTTTACGCTGCTCAAAATCACAAGTTTTGATGTAGTTCCTATTTTGAGTTCGAGATGCCAAGTTCTGGAAGGTTTAGGAGCTGGGAAGCATTCGGTTTTTTATGGTTTTAAAACGGTTTTAAAACGGAAAAGAAACCGGTTTTTTTTCCTGGCAATATAAAAAACCGGTTTTTTACCAACTCTAGGCTGGCAGCAGTAAACTTTTTGTGTTATTCAATTTTTCATCAAACGCTTACGGGTTCCCTAACCTTCGGGGGAAACAATCTTGGCTTTCGAAATCGGGCTGACTGATGCTGGTGTATTTCAGTCACGCCCCCTGTGGTAACTTTTTTGATCCCAAGTAAAAGGGCTTGTGCTCCACTTGACTAGGGTTCGAAATTTTTTAAACTGAAAACACAAACTTCAACCGTAAAGAAAACTGCTTGTCAACTTTCAGCTGTTGCCGATTTGTCGTCTCGAAGAAGGGCGGCGTTGCCCACCGACAACAACGTCAAGAAGTGCCTTTTTTCCGAAGTATTCAAGAACTACTATGGAACACAATAAAATCATTTGGAATGAGAAACACGACCGGGTTTTGAATCCACATGCTGCAAAATGTCGGTCCAAATTGATTTCGGAAGGGTAGTTTTCATAAAAGTTTTTACCAATTTGAAGCCGCAATTAGTTTTGAAGGTGCAAAATTCTAACTCAGCGCGTCAGCGCGGTTTTAATGCACCTATTTTTGTCGACCACCAGATTTTCCTCCGGCATGTAAAACTTTTTTTAATTAATAAAAAATTGGGATTTTCATTTTTTTCTACCCTAATAAAAAATTCATAGAAAACTCAAAGGCGGACAGCGCAATCAAACTGAAACCATGGAAACTGCGAAAGAAGCTGCTGCAGCGGTGACAGAGTTCTTCCAGGGCAATGCGTTTGCAACGCCGGTTGGCCAACGAGTCGGTCAGTGCATGAGCGTTTGCTTGTTTTCGTGCAGTCTCATTCGAGTGAATGGGAACCGACAGCACAACTTGGCTGTTGCATTTCAGAGCAAGCGACGCACAGCGCGCAACCGGGCGAAAACTGGGAGCTGTTCATGCAGATCTGTGACATGATGAACTTCTCTGAGGAATGGTTCGTTTTGGATTAGCATTGCTTGATTAGCAGTGCACAACATTGCTGTGATAAATCGGCAATCGCCACCTAGAAATTCGAAGTGACGTTCGAAGGAGAAATATCAAAAAAACAAAAAGGCCAGGCGAGAACTCTGCTTTTCAAGCGTGGTGCAGTGAAGCTAGAGAATGCTTTCGATTAACACGTGAACTTTCAGTGCGCGCGACGGCTTGCGTGCCGTGAAGAAACGTTTGCAGACGGACATGGGCAAGAACAACGCGAGTGTGATGCTGACGTTGACGCTGCTCGAGACGATCGTGAAGAACGCCAATCGCACGGTGCACTGTCTCGTCGCCGACAAGGACTTCATTCAGTCACTCGTCGTGCTCATCGGGCCCAAGTACGATCCGCCCCAGGCGATACAGGAGAAAGTGCTCGCGCTCATCCAGGTAGCCACTGGCTTTGCTGGCATGTGCTTTCCAAGCACAAAGCTTGCGGTTTGCGGTTTCGTCAGTTGGATGCATGCCGCGGTGCTCTCTGCTCGTCAGCGCGACGGACATCAGAGCTGCCCAAAGTGTTTAACCTCGGAGCATGCCTTATAGTCTGAGTAAAACATCACGGAAATGTCATTATGCCAAAGAGAAAAAAGCACGGGCTAAAACAAAATTTTCCAGCTTAGCTACACCTTGGTATGGTAACAAACTTTGGTGGGTCGGCACCGGTAGTATGTTTTAATTGAACAGTGATTATGCCTATATCCAATTACTGTTGGCTCACTCCAGCTCAATACCCTGGTTGTAATCGAATATTTCAAGTGTAAATCCGAGAACTTTTTTTGTGTGTGTTCACTTGTGACAGTAATGTGAATGTACAGGCGTGGGCAGACGCATTCCGTGTTGATGCAGCACTGCGCGGTGTGTGCGACGTTTACGACGAACTGAAGGCAAAGGGCGTAGAATTCCCCATGACCGATCTCGACTCAATGGCACCTATAATGACACCAAAACGGGTCTGTTCCGTAATCGGCCATGCGTGTGTTTGTTTGTTTTCAAAACAGTCAATAGCACAGCCCTCAATGTGGTGCACAGCTTGCAAGCCGGTGCCGCAATGCTTGTGCTGCGGCCTGAACACGACGGCACCTCGAGTGCTGCGGAGGGCGTTGTCGTTGTTTGTGAATGCGTTCAGATGATGACAGCTTGGTTGTTGCACTGCTTTGCAGACGGTTGCGCCGACGAGCACGGCTGCAGCAGCGCGACGCCCGCCCACTCAGTCGGGCCCCATCCGCTGCACGCCCGAGCAGCTGGCGAAACTGCGCTCGGAGCTGGACGTGGTCAACGGTGC
The DNA here is from genome assembly GCA_030248135.1 of Theristus sp. LFF4_11. Classification (NCBI taxonomy): domain Eukaryota; kingdom Metazoa; phylum Nematoda; class Chromadorea; order Monhysterida; family Xyalidae; genus Theristus; species Theristus sp. LFF4_11. The sequence continues at coordinate 6,815 of JASANC010004124.1, forward strand.
TGCTGCATTGTGTTGCGCTCGCACGCACGTAAACCGATCAATGTTAACCAAACTGTGACGTCATTGTTCTCGTCAGGTAACATGCGCGTGTTGCGCGAGATGCTGAGCGAGCTTGTGCCCGGCTCGGAGCCGTCGGACGAGTTTGAGCTGCTCGTGGAGCTCAACAAGACCTGCCGTGCCATGCAGCAGCGCATGCTCGAGCTGCTGCAGCTCGTCGCCAACGAGGAAGTCACCAGTGCGCTCTTCTCGCTCTCTACAGTGTGCTTTAAAAAACACGCTTGCAAACAGCTGCATAACCGCAAGCCTACAATCATAGGCGATCGACCGATTGACTGCTTATGAGTTGCGCTCACTGAACTAGCGCGATGCAGCCAATCTGCTGCGCTGCCCACAATCAATCAACCAACCAACCCACATTTGTTCTCAGTTTCACGGTGCCACGTTGCACGTCACAGCGGATGCGCAGCTTCTCAAAGCTGTCCAGTGTGTTGCACTGTGCTGGCGCCGTGTTGCAATTTCAGATGAGCTTCTGCTGATGAACGACGAAGTGAACAACACGTTTGAAAAGTACGACCGTTACATGTCCAACCGGCAGCACGCATCCACCGGGGCAGTGGCGTCGAGCACGAGCACGAAGACGGAAACACCGCCACCAGCCGTGGCCGCGAAACAGAAAGCAGCAGACGCTGCGCTCATCGACTTTGGCACCGAGTCGTCCGCTAACGCCGTTCCAACGTCGCAGCTCGCGTCGCTCAGTGAGTGTGTTCTGGCTGTGCTTGTCAACGAAACGCTGAAATGGCAATGGTCATGTTTCGCTTCAAATAGAGTACATCACTGATATTAGAGACGAGACACAACTTACCAAATCATAGCAAGAATCAGCTTCACTATCGCTGTCTAGCTCATGCTCGTCAACGGTGTGAAAGCAGTTGCGATACAACTTATGAGATTGCAGCATTGCGCACTCCACTTATTGATGGGTGGTGAATTGAACAGTACTCAGTGAGCGCGTGTTTGATTCTGAGCGGAGGCCTTTGTGTTACTTTGTTTGACTTGACTGTTTCAAGCACACGTGCAATCTTTGTGACAGACGTTGCGAGCGGCACCACAGGCCAGCAGCAGCAACAGGCTGCCGCACAAAGGACACCCGGCGTTGGCGGTGGCGCAGACGCGAATGGCTTCGACATGTTCGCGCAAACCCGCGGAACGTCACTGGCGGACAGTCGAAAGGGGTCAGTGGGGTGGCTGAGTTGTTGATTGCCACTGACTGGTGGTCTTGTGATAGAGTGGCATGGCATTGGTGTGATGACGTGTTCGTGAGTTGTGCTTGCAGAGGCAGCACGTACGCCGACAACAGCACGGCACTCGATCAAGTCGATGTCAGCCTCGGCACTGTCGCACAGCAACGCGCCACTTCTGGCGGTCAACAGGTGCGAGCTCAGCTCTGCCATTCGTAGACGTGTTCTGTGTGGTTTTTATTTATGCAATTTTGTCAGTTTTTTCATTATTGTGCTCGATCGCTGAATGTGATGATCGTTTTTTGTTCTGTTTAGCCCAAAGACAAAGAGCAAGACGTGAAAGAAATGGAGGCATGGCTGAAACAGGTTCGTGAACTTGGACATTTTTTTCGGAAATTGTTTTGTTTCCAAAAGTTTGTGAGACGCAAGAGAGTTGGAAGTTTCAGTCTGACGGCGGTGGAGGTCAGACGAACGCCGGCGCAAACATAAACGAAAATGATGAGCTGTGAGACGCATCGCGGTGAGCATGGAAATCAGTGATCAAAGAAACACTTCTTCAATGCTGCTCCTGCTACCTGACATCGCGGGAGACATTGATTGAACAATGTGATAGAATTACGTCGATTTAAAAGCAACTATTGCTCTCTCATCCAGTGTGTCAGTCACTCTATATTCCTCATCGTTTCATCCAGTTTCTGTTCTCCCGGTGGCATTCGCTGTTTGTGCGCATTGTGCTTCACGTTTAATGCGGCTCGCTCCTTTTTAACAAAATACAAATCAAATTTAAAGTAGCGCAACGTGTCACCAAATTTATGTTGCATGCGGTGTCAGCTTGCTGAACGTTTTTCTTGGGATGTGATATTATTCGAAGAAAATTTATAAAGTCTTGAAACATTCCTGTGCTTATTTATTGTGCAGCAACAATGTTTTAATTAGTAATGTTGAAGTGCATGCATTCGGGTTTATTTTGTGCGCATCGTGCTGAAATTCAGGTAACACGGAATTAATGTAGGGGTTGGTAATTGAGGAATACAGTAAGTTTTATTGTGCTGCGTTTGTGAAAGAAACCAACAGATAAAAACGATAAAAACAACTGGGCTCAGACGGGTTTCGAACTTTGGCCTCTGTGCTGACAGGCACAACACGTTACCACTGCACTATAGTAGTTGACAGGTGGGAACCTCACTAGGTGTTTGTTCATTAAACGTCATTCAGTTTTATCGTTTTGTGCTGTTGTCTGTGTTGTCTCCGTACGTGCTGTTTAGTACACACTATATACCGCTTCGATTCGTTGTTTTCGCCGTTTCAGTGAATGTTTTGATCTTTTGATTTGTGCAACATTCACTAATCATGTGCTGCCGTTGAGGAAACTTTTTTTGCAATGAAGCAAAGCTTGTTCTTGCGGGCTGCACACCGGTTTTAAGGGCTGCGCAAATCAGTACCCCACACCGTCGCACGGGTACAGTTCACATAAATTTCACATAAATTTCTTGCACTACTTTTATGCTTTGTTGAGTATTCGTATTCTCACTGTCACACTTATTTTGAGACTAATTACGCTATACAATACTGTTCAGAATCTGTCAGAAAAGTACTAAATGATTTAACAAAAAAGTCTTGCAACATTTGTGAAAGATTGTCACTGACAGCAACAATCAGTGATTTTGCACACACAAATTTGATGTCCGGACATCAAATGCCGCAGCGGCTGACGCAGCTTCATTTCATCATTCATGATGAAGCTGGTCAGCGCGCTTCAGCGCGCTTCAGCGCGCGCGTCCGTGAATGCGCATGTGCTCCAAAACTGAAGCGCGCTGACGCACGCTGAAGCGCGCTGTTTTTTTGCTTCGTGAATGTGTAGCACAGTGAAGCGCGTCAGCGCGCTTCAGCGCGCTTCAACCTCCATGAATGGCGCTTCACGCGCAAAACTGTTTATCTATCCATCTATGCGTTGACTAGTCTCGGGTCCAAAATAAAAGATAGCACTTATATTTCGGTGCACCCTGTAATGTCAACGTTTGTATGCTTTTACTTGTAGTTCAGCCAGAAAAATATGGATTTTACGCGTTGCCAATCATAGCAATAATTGACACGCATCTCTTCACGGACATTTGTGCGACCAGACGGGTGAAAGGTGAAAGCTCTGGCGTCCAGTGGTGTTCATTTCAGTTTTTTTTCATTTATTAAACGTTCAAAATTTGTTACCTTCAGTCTTGTTAGATGTAACTTGAGTGGTTGCGCGTTATATTGTGTGTGGTCTGTGCGTGCACTCGGGTGCGACGGTTCGAGCCCGCCGAAGGGTGTATGTAGGACCACCTTATAATGACTGAGAAACTCCGATTCGCGCTTTACTTGACGTGCGCCTTATTGGCTAGCCCTGTCCCTGCCTAATTATTGTGGATTTATTCAAACGTGGGGGTTTATTGGTGAGTGGGGGGATTATTGGTGGGGGGGGGGGGGTTATTTACAAAAACAGAGATTTCCTTTTGTAACAGCCTTTTGTAATGAAATTACCATTAACTCCTAATGTTGGCGCCTTTGGTAGCACAATTTCACCAATGTCACTGCATTCAGCCACTGAATTCGCCGGTTATGTGTTTCAAACAGGTTTCCAATTAACCCCATGGGGGATTATTTGTGGGGGGGGGAATGTTTCGGAAACTTGTCGTGGGAGTGGGGGTTTATTGGTGGGGGGGATTAATGGGGGGGGGGGTTAATGGGGGTAATACGGTATTTGTTTTCAGCGGATTTTATGGCGTGAAAGCTTCAAATGAAACTCGGTCAGACGCGACTCGCTAACTGCCAATAATTCTCTCGTGAGCAAATGATAATGTCAATCTGGTTCATCTGAAAATATTGTTCCCATAAGACGACCAAACAATTTGTTTTCATTCTGACTTTAACTTTTTTACGCTTTCTTTTTGTTTGTCATCTTTTCTTAACAGCACCGTTTAGACTCGAGACACCAGAAAAATGTCCAGCGACAACGTTATTAGTTGCCCGAAAACCGGTTTTGCTGTGAAAATACAACAAAAATCGTTGGTTAGCCTCCCTTCGCGCGCAACGTTTTTTGTCGTCCGACTATTTGAAAAATCATTCGTCTTTATGAAAAGGAACGAATTTAGTTGCATTTATGGGGAGCGGTGCAGTGAGCAGAAGCTGGTGTGGTGTGCGCTCCTCTAAGCTATGTTTCAGTGCAGATAAATTGAGGATAAAGCTATGTGTGTGTTTGATAAAACAAAACAAAAACACAATGAGTGATTTTCATTTTTGATTAAAAAATGTCATATAATTTGAAAAAAAGTCAAATTTTCGAGCACCGTTCGCGTGTACGTGCCTTCATTTGGTAATTAAAATAGTGCGCGGTTTTTTTCAAATTTTAATTTATTTTCCAGATACACTCATGAATATGATTATTATTTTGCGCCACAATAATGCTTGACGCACATTCTAAAATAGATGTAGATTTTTCCATTTTCACTTCGCACACCCAGACACCTGAAATTGTCCGAGCACGCAGGGTGAGTATCATACATAATTAAGGTACGTTAAAAAGCGAAAAATAATATTCAACAAAATAAAATTTGTTTTTGTACCGAAAATTTGAAATTTTACAAGCGTGACAGTGAAATCATCTTCCAATCAGTGCTTGAATCACTGAAAACACACACTGCAAATAATAGTTTATTGACAAACACATCGAAACGTGCGTTCAATCAGCTGCTTTCGTTCTAAATTAAACCATTCTACTTCACAACCACCCTGTTTCAACGACAACAAGCGTATGCAGCCACTGATATTACATTGCGCTGCACTGTGTGAAACGTGCAGACGTTTATTTGTGTTATGTTGTTGTTGTTAGACGCGGCGCGTTAAAAAATGAAAATAGAACATTGTGCATTGGCGTTGACGACACCACAACGCTCAACACGGATCTGTTTTCATTTGGTTTTGCCGCAGATGTTAGTGGGATACTTTGATACTTTCTGGGGTGCGACTGGCTCTTATTCAGGTTTTTTCACTTTGTTTTCCATTCGTTTTTTCTGTGAAACGTGTCTGCTTAAATGGCCTGAAATTTTCATTACAGCTCAAAGTAACATCACCGTTTTTTACACTCCAACATCTAATTTTTATCGTTCTTTTTGTGTTTCCTTTCCTTGTGTATCGTTCCCTGTTTTTTGTTGCTGTATTTTGTCGAAAAATGGATTCCTTTTTCCTTGCTGGTTGCATTATTTTTTGTGTCAGTCTTATTCAGACGTTTGATTGTTCAATTCATATGTAAATTTAGAAAATGTTTATGTGTGTTCTGCGTCATTCTCAGCAGTCTGCATCTGTGTAAACATTTCATTGCGTCGGTCAGTCGTTTTACAGATTACATCGGTGCGGTTTCGCCGTTTTTGAACTTGATACGGTAATTTACTTCACTGAAAAGATGAACTGTTCGCAAAAATAACACAATCATTGGTCAATAGTTTTGAAACGAAATTTGCTGTCTTTTTCTGCTCCGGTTCCAGGCTTTTGTCCTTTTTTGCAGAAATGTGGATATGACATTTGATGAAACGAAACGAAGAAAAATAATTGTGCGTTTTTTCAGGCCGAGCCAAAACAACACAAAATTCTATTTGATTTACTCAAAGAAATTCAAATTGGACTCGGAAAACCCGAAATGGGCTCCACAAAATTGTATATTTAACCAGAAGAAAATGTGAAATATAAAGAAAACCACTATGTGAAAAGTGACAAGTGAAAACAAAAGCCGTCGTCCTCGTCCGGCAGTGTTAAAAAAACAGTGATTGAAATATCAAAAATAATGGACAGCTTGCAACAAACGAGCGGCTCAACAGGCCCGCAGGCGCTTGGATACGGTGGTGGTGGCGCCGGCGCCGGCGCAGGTCCCAGCGACGACTCAGCCTGCGATGACGACGACGACGTCGTTCGCTTGGAGTCTGGCGCTCTCTACCACAATCATGGAGCGAACAATCGAAACGGCCCAACGTCCGGCTCGCTTTCGTCTCGGGCTTCCACGCCGTTGCAGGTTGGTCGTTGCTTGGTGATGGCGGGTGTGAATGTGAATTGTGATGTGATCATGTTTGTTGTTGTTGTGGTAGTGTTTGGGAAAGTCATCCCATCGTCACAGTTACTTTTAAAGAACGAGAATGGGGTGAGTGAGGTCTATGAGTTTTTATTCAAAAAGTGGGTGAGGAAATGGTGAAGTTGTGTAGTTTCTACGATTGGACATGGACACAGCCAAGTCAATGGCAGCGTGGGTGGTGTGGGGTCTGTGTGGGTTGTCGCGTCTGTAGCGCAGGTGTAGGGCTTTAGCCTACCGTTCTGTAGGTGGAAAGTTCGAACCTCGCTGCCGACAAGACACATAATGGAGAACCGAAAGTGACCAACAAGATCTAATGGTCTACTCCCTCCAGAGCCGAGGGTAACTTGGGCTCGGGGCAGTATTGCCCGTTTGTAACTTGGGCTCGGGGCAGTATTGCCCGTTTCCGCCGGAGTTTGGTACCTTAGGTTTCCAAGGTTAGGAACCGGCGGGCGAACAAATAAAAAAAATAGGGTTGTTAAAATAATAAAAATCGTCATTTTTGTTTTTTAAGAACTTCAAAAAAATTTGACGGGTCAAAGTTGTGCTAAATCAATCAGGGAGTTCGAATCCTTTTTCCAAACCGTTATCATGCCTCTTCTTGCGTTTTGACCCTCACAACGCCACTAATTATCCCCTGGCCCAAGCTCAACTGAATGTAAGCTTACCGGCTATAAACTGGATCAATTATATTGACAACGCCACGACATGACACGAAACAGCAACCAAACAAAGTAGTGCTTGCAGACAGTGCAGCTCGGACGCTCAGAATTCACAATGTGGGGCGAAATGTCACCTTGGCCTGTATCGGAAATATTAAGCCAAGCTTTGCGACGCTCAAAAACTTCATCCCAGAAGTTGTTGAAGCCTAACATCAGTGGGTAAATAAAACGGTCCAAAATCGACTGCTGACGGTTTTTATAAGGTAATGTCAAAGAAAATTTTTGTTGAACTTTCGAAAAATTGTGCCAAAAATGAGCGTTTTATTGAGAGCATATTAGAAAAAATGACGTTTTTTATTTATTTTTAATTTTGAATTTCTTAGGGCGGTAGGTCGTGGGTGGGTTATCGTCGATCATTCACGGAAAGATGCCAGTGATGGTCTCTGTGCTTACCTTATTATTAAACTTTCACTGTAAAACATCGGAAAACATCCGAGAACGCAGCTGTCGAAACGAGTTGTTTTTTTTTCAAATGAATTCTTCGTGCCACGCAGGGCCAGCCGTACAGCACGACGCCGCCGACGGTGGAGGACTGGGAGGACGCGTACGCGAACGAGCGCCTCGGGCGGCTGCTGCTCGGCATCGGCCTGCTCGCGCTCGCTGCCGCCGTCAACCCGCTGGTGCTCGCCGTGTTGCACGACTTGGCGCCCAGGTGGCCGCTTTGCGTTTTTTTTCTTGTAGTAAGGCGCAGACAACGGACTTCTCATAATTTTGTTTCACAAACACAATGCCGATCATGCAAATGTAATACGGATGGCATGGTCAGCTGTTTCATCGTTCGTGTTCAAGATTGTTGCGTTTGCGTCAATTGACGCAAGAAAATTTTGACGAAAAAACCCTGCCTGTGTTTACTGTGTTTTTATTTATTTTACTGTGTTTTCAACATTTTGCTTTGCAGAACGCCTCTGCCCGATCTTGTATTCTCGTTTGTGCCTGAACAAGAGTGGGCGCTAACTGCGGCCGATATTTTAGTCACTGTGTCCGGTGTTACCATATTGCTTGTCGGTGTCATTCACAGATATAGGTCAGTTCGGTGGCTGCAACGTTACGATATGATGTTTGTGTTGCAGGATTGTTTCATTTGATTGGACATTTTTTCGATTCTAAGGAACATCTAATCAGAATCAACAGAACAACAGAAACAAAAAGTGATGAGTTTTGAGAAGTTTAAATTGAGTTTGATAACGCTCAAAAACGATTGGTTAAATTGGCTTGCTTGATTTTTTGTATTGGACGAGGAAAGTATTTGGAGTTTCTTGAAAAAAACAAAAAAAAACATTTTTGCTTTATTTTTCAGGTATATTGTTCTTCGGCGAGCGGCGGTAATCGCTGCCATCTTATACGGGTTAAGGGTGAGTTTTTTAAAATGATAGTTTCTTTTCTTGACAAATAAACATAAATATGCATACAGCTATGTATGTTGTCTTTTATTTTGATACTGCGACTCTCCAATGCGTTTGCACAGACGTGGACAGGAAAAAGTTCGTGCTTGTGACGTTGGCAAGTGATCAATTGAATTGCCTGAATTTAAAAGTGACTCGTTCCCGTTCGTATATCAAGTACACCAAAGCTACATCAGCAATTATTTGAATTACCGAGGCAAGCAAGCACACAATGAAACTGATCACTTTTCCAGGCGTGCACAAAGTCGCAGAACTTTAAAAAAAACAAGATAAATAGTGGAAACTCGGACAAAATGAGCAGCGTCAATCCAATGCAGGTGATTTGTCTGCTGAGCACGCAGTTGCCGGTCGGATTTCGCAATGCCTCGATACACTGTGCGCCCGAACTGCGCTATCCGTCCATCGACGTGTATTTCTACCGATTCTTGCTGAAGTTCGTCTCGTTGGGTGAGTGGACTGTTTGAGATTTGGTTTTTTTGCGTAGTGTGGAAATGGAGGAGGTTTTCGAAACGAATTACATTACACCAAACTGGCATCACACGAAACAGGGAACATTTTTTTCTTTGAAATTGAAAAGTTTTTGAAGTAGTATTTTGCAATCCACCGGCAATTCTTACACTACAGAACGCACTGCTGTGATCCGTTAAAAGATTCGTTTGTGGATGACACACAACGGTTTTAGCGACTGAAAAACTTGCAAGCTCAGCTGAGCACAATTTTGTGCGGCTCACCATTTTATGGGCGCATCTGCTTCTGGTAGGAAAACGTTTTTGCCCAGCCACACAACCGAAACCTCGGCTCTCTCTGTTTACAAAAGGTTCGGAAACAGTGTTCTCGATTGCAAATTGTGTCACCCTAAAGGCATAAAAACCACCGCCGCACCAAAGAATCTCCACAAACCCCCCGCACCACACACGACACAGGCACCAGTCTCTCGGAGGGTCCGTCCGACCTGTGCGGCGACATGCTGTTCAGCGGGCACACGATCGTGTTCACGTTGTTGTACTTGACCAGCCGCGACTACCTGCCGAAGTCGTTGGCGTTCTTCCGGTGGCTGATCGCGCCGATGTGCGCGTTCGGCGTCGTGTGTCTGGTCGTCTCGCGGATACACTACACGATTGACGTCGTCGTCGGCTACTGGATGACGCTCGGTGAGTTGGTGTTTTGGGTTTGTTTTGTTGTTCTTGTTGGAGATTGCCTGAGTGTTAGTGTTTAATCAGCACTCGGGAGTGCGATGTGCTCAAAGTAATGTGAACGTACAGGTACAGATCTGATATCGAAATCTAAATTGTCTTTTTTTGGTGGAACGTGAACGAATCGATTTGCTGAGCTGTGAAAGAATCGATTTGCTAAGTTGGCAATGATTTGAAAAATTGTACGCGCACATAGACACACACAAGGCGCATATACGCTGCACATGCGCGCTGCTGTGCGTGGTGCCTGTGTGTTTGTGGCTGCTGTGCGTGGTGCCTGTGTGTTTGTGGCTGCTGTGCGTGGTGCCTGTGTGTTTGCGGCTTTGCGAGCGAGTTTATCGCGGAGAGTGCGCTGTTTTCCGACTCGTGCGTTACCGGAGAACCACACACTCTCACTTCGGGCAGGTTTTCTTGTCGTTCCTTCGACCGCCACAAACGCCGCCGACTCTCACGCACCATGTACACGTTTAAAATGATAATTATAAAAAAAACCAGTTTTTCCCCAACCCGAACCCGCAGGTCTGTACACGCTCTACCACGCGTACTGCGAGGTGGCGCACGAGCACCGTCGCAAGTGCGCCTTCCGTCAGCTGTTCATCTCGTCGTTCCTCTGGTGGTTCGAGAAGCCGGTGCCGGCCGGGCGACTGCCGAACCGCCTGAACTGGCCGCTTGGTGTGCCGCCGCTTCTCGACGCCACCCTGCGGCGACTCAGCGATCCGGTGCCACTGGCTTCGGAGGCGGCGATCATGGCAGCGCACGCGCGCAACAAACTGAACGACGACGGCGGCGGCACGAATGACCGCGATGGTCGTACGAACGACAAGTCGCACTCGAGCTGCAGTCCGCGGCAGAACGACGACGACGACGATGAGGACTATTTGAGCGAGGAACGCAGTATGGCGAACCCGTTGCTGCACGGCGGTCGTGGCGGCGGCGACGGGGGTGGTGGACTGCTGAGAAATGGTAAACGGAGACGATGATACATGTGGCGAGCGGTGTGCGACAGTGACGGCGCAGTACTTGTGGACGTGTTGAGTGTCTGATTTTGGGGTGGTATAAATGGGATGTCTGTTTTTGGAACGTGTTAGGTTAGATGCGCTAATGGTGGTCAGGGAAACATTCATTCGGTTGCCTCATTGACAAGTTGCTGACAAGTTCCAAGAGGCATGCCATATGTTGTTGTCATAACTCCCTCTGCTTTTAGTAAATTGAGCTTAATTACTTGAATGGTATTATTTGTCGCAAATTACTGTTTTTTTTGATTGCTTTAGTCAATTATATTGCACAAGTTGATATTCATCTCTGTAAACTGTAGAGTGGAACATTGTGGAACCAACACTTTGACGAGTTTAGTGTGTGTGTGTGTGTGTGTGTTCTTTTTTTAAGGCACCACGACAAATTTAGCAATGTTTAAAGCGGGTAAGTTAAATGTGGACCAACCAACTGTGAGTGTAGCCTTGGTAAATTTGAATTTGAAAAGTTTCTGAACCGCACTAATTTGCGCGTTTCTGTATTTCAAGCGATTTTGCAACGTTTTCTATTCTGGCTCTTGAGTGTTTCTATTGGACTAGACAATCACAACTTCACCAAACAATTTGCCACTTTTGACCTAATTTCACCCAGCCATTTGCCACTTTTGACCTAACGTTGCGTATTTTTGCCACTTTTTCAGTGCCAACCACTGGCGTTATACTAATGCAGCAGCTTGAGCGTTGGCTCACAGTTTGGTGGTGAACGGGGATGGAATGGCTGCGGTACGGAAGAAATAGGCCGAGGAAAAATAACCGTAAATGTGGATTTAATGATTGTTGGACAATTTTGGTGATGGTCTTCTATTTTGGTGAAGGATGATCGTTGATTGGTAGAAAAAAGCGGAAAGATGTGGAGGGTGGGTTTAATGAGTTCTTTTCGGTACCGCAGCTATTCTTTCGTTCACTTTTTCAATTTAGCTTTTCTTTCATTCTTTATCAGACTAATTGCACAATCGTATACTGCAATCGCAATTATTGATATTATTTATTGAAATAATAAGTGATCAAATTTGTTTTGTGATCTTTCTGTAACTGCATCTGTTAGAAAAAACTCAATGCAAGCAAGGTGGTATGGGATTTTCAGTTCCACTGGTTTTAAAAGAAACGAGCAAGTTATTTCGGTCTTTTATCCATTTTTCTGTGCTCTTTTGTGCGGGTCTGTGTGCTTTTCAATCAAGAAACAAAAATTATGTGGATATGTGGACAATTCAACCGGATAATCATGGTATTTTTATATAGACTTTTTTGTATTCTGTGTTGTTATGTTCTTTGAAAACATCGGTGATAATTTTGTATGATGTTGGTCTGTTCATTAGAACCTGCGCAGACACTCGCGGCAGAGATGACGTTTTTTGTCTTCCCGCGTCTGTATGACTGTCATGAGGTCAGCTAGCAGGTTCAACTAAACTGACTTTTGTGTTTTTTCTGTGAACCAAATTTTTTTTTCATTTTCCTTCAATTTTAATTCCTTCAATTTCCTTCACCTTTAACTGTTGGTTTCTTTCTCGATTTGCTTGTCGTCTTCATATCTCTCAACCGTGCGATAAATGTGGGTTAGATTGTTGTGTAGTTTGTTCATTAGGAGGTTACGTATAAGGACTTTAGTTATAATGATTTTTTTAGCTGCATCTGACAGGTTCTAATGAACAAGCTATATAGTGTGTGTGCCCCTTGGTCAGAGTGCCTACCTGTTCTCATTATTGTTACATCTTCCGTTGATCATTTTTTTGCTTAAATTTTTCAGCATTTTTTGAAAACACAAATCAGATTGGTTTTGTTGATATTGTTGTTGTCTTGTGCAGTCAAACACACACAATGCTATGCGTACCTTATTTGTGCCCACGGTTCAGAGGCAACCAATTAGCGTTATGCACTTAAAAATGTGTTTTGTTTGACTGCGTTTTTGTCGTTAAAACAAAAATTATACTCTGTGTATCACAGAAT
>JASANC010004126.1:0-34907 GCA_030248135.1 Theristus sp. LFF4_11
AACGAACGTACAAAAAATGTGATATTGTTTACTGCAAATCCAAACAACCGCGCAAAAATAAGTTGTTTATTTTTTGGGTCATGATGGGGTAATTGAATACTTATCTTTTTGGTAAAAGTATTAACAAACGAGTTCGGTTCACATTCCCACATTTTTCATTTTGCTGGAAACACCAGTACTGGTATGACAAAGTGGACCTGAAAGTTTATGAGACGCATGCAGATGTTTTTGTTTCATCAGTTGTTTTTCTTAAACTCAGAATCCAGTATTTACTTTTCTCTCTGTAAGTGGTTGTGTAACACTAGACATTTGTAGCAACCATTCTAACAGACAACAGAATTTTTATTTAAAAAAAACTGAAATCTAGAAAAAATGCAGGAATGAAGGTTTTTCAACTTAACACATGCAGCTGTAGTTGTATTAGAACCAAAACGTATTTTTCGTCAAAATAATTTGTTTTTCACTGAAACTGTACTCCTTTGCTGCATTTTAACGCAAAAATGCACACGACGTGTCAGCACTGGTTTTCTGTAACGCCGCAGTTGACTATCCTTTCCTCCGTCTTCAGGACCACCCATAAACATTTTTTCTACCCATTTTTTCAGTTTTCGTGTGATACATTTATTTATCCAGTAGAAAATCCCGACACTCTAACCACATTAACAAAACTTTTGCGTTCACCGCCGGAGAACACACACTTCGAATAGAGAGAAACTTCAGGTTTTTTTAATAATGAGCATTCTGAGTATTTGAAGAGAACGTTTCTCTCTGAAAAGTCCAGAATAAGTTGCATGACCCTGTGCAAGGTTTATTCAATTGGCACAATTACCGAATTCGTAATCTTGGTTGTTTCAATGGATGATGAACGAATTTCTTGAGCTTTTTCCAATGATGCAGGCACACCATGACCACCGTGTGCCTCCGTGATCGACGTCTGAGTGTGATCGATGGCGATGATTTGACCAGGACACGAGACTCGGGAATCGGATCATCCTTTTGAGCCAACTTGCTTGTTCAACGATTGCATTTGTTAGAAAACATGAGCAAACGAAACACAATTCAAATTTCGGCCTTTGGGCTCAGTGATTGGGGAGCAGGGCGTCGCGAAGGTGTTTCTAGGAAAAGGGTGCAGTTGTTTTAGGAGAAATGGAGGGCTGCCGTTGGCCCCTTCGCAAAAAAAATTCGAACTTATGGGAATTTATGGGGGTGCCACCCCCGCCCCATTAGAAAAAAATGTTTTTTAATCGGCATTTTTTGTTTTTTTAAATCACTTAAAAAAAATTTTTTGATTATTGTTTAACAACCCTAATCCAAACTCAGGTCGTGTTTCTCGTTCAAAATGACTTTTCTATGCTGTGTTCCATGGTAAGTTCTTGAATACTTCAAATAGAGAACGCACTGCATAGTTGTTCTAGGGGGCCGCCCCCCCCCCCAAAATTTCAAATCTATTTCTATCAGACAGGTTTTTTAGGCTGAGCTATTATCTATCTAAAAAAATTCTCAGCCAGCTATCTATCCAAAAATTTTTGTTTTCGAAAACATAAAATGAGTCAATTTTTGACCAAAATTAATTATTTTTGTTCGTAATTCTTGAAAATTTTGCTAATTTTAAGTAAAATACGCGTTTATACTTGATTTTCAGTGTATTTTTAGCATCATTTTGCTGTGTTGTTATTGTTGTTATAGCTTTTTAGCCTTTTAGCTATTTATCTATCAATATTAAAAAATTGTACCCCCCCAAAGTCACATGGCCCTTCGCGGCCCCCTAGGGTTGTTAAAAAAACAAAAAATCGTCATTTTTGGGTTTTTTTAAAAAAATTTTAAATTCAAACATAAAAGTTGTGCTAAATCAATCAGGAAGTTCGAAGAACCACATTTGATATGCAAACGCCTCCCGAATGACTCCCGTATGGCCGAACTCTACAGATTTTGTTTTGGTGACCTCATTTACCCCTTTTCCAAACCGGTACCATGCCTCTTCTTTTGTTTTAACCCCCAAAATGTCACTAATTGCTGGCTTGAAATTCCATCAATTCTGATGATGTCGCGACATCACGACACGAAACAGCAACAAGACTAGAAAATTTTCTCAGCCTGCAGCTACAGTCTATCTGGAAAATATCTGCAACATGACGTAATGACCAACCAATCAGCGCTGAGAATTGCTCATGAGCAACCAATCAGCGCTGAGAATTGCTCATGACCAGCCAATCAGCGCTGGGAGTTGCTATGACCAACCAATCAGCTAGTTGCATATATTAGCGAGATAAACTGTATCTACAGTCCATCTGAAAAATACAGGGTGGGCCAAAAAAGGTTCCAATTCTAAAATGCTCTCATTGGCGTGTGCTAAGGTGTTTAGAGCTGAAAATTGAAACACCATTAGAAAAAATTTGGAGGTTTTCTGACTAAATTTTTTTTCACGATATGTTGCCCCTATCACTCACTACAGCAGAATACTGAAAAACATGAAAAATCGACAAACGTGGTGAAATGCAGAGGGTTAATTTAGCTGTAACAAAGACCAAATGATGAACGTTGGTGACAACCCGAGTGTCTACAACACAAAAAAATTGATTGATTGATTGATTTTATTACGCTCTCAGAATTCCAGTTTTCTTTGAAAGCAAATCAAAACAAAGCAATTGTATGATCCAATAGCCTAACAAAACGCCTCAAAGTCAAAACAACAGAATGCCTCAAAGTAAGTGGAATCAGAAAGGAAATGACATGAAAATGTCCGGTTTTTAAGTGAACTGTCAACACAACTGAGGAAAAAAGTCAACCGAAACAAACACTCAAACACTACAACACAGTCAAGACACGACACTACAAAACAAAACAAAACAAAACAAAACAAAACAAAACAATCCGACTCCGACAGTCAGACTGAAACTGAAACTGCTGATTGAAAAAAATGTAAGACAAATAAATCTGGTTGGTAAATTACGAGTTCGTCGAATCGCTGGTTTACGAAAAACCACATCGCATGAAGTTCATAGCTGTCGCAGCACACGTACACAAAGCGAATCACTGACGGGCACGAGCACACAAATGAAACAAAATCAAGTAAGCGGCTGTCACAATCTCGACCGTTTGGGGCAAGTTGTCTGGAACTATCGAGATGGAAAATTAGATACTATAGACCTAATTTTGTGATTGAAGATGTTGACGAGAAAGGTTGGCAGGAGAATTTGTAATTTACATTGAAAGTTCGTGAGAAGCGAGAAGCTTTTGGACAGACAGGGTCAAGCCGGCGGAACTCCAATACAAAAAATTAAAATGAATTGATTTGAGACTGAGATTGGCGCGAATGAAAGACGCATCCCTTTAAAGCGGAAGTTTTCGGGTAGGAAGCGGACTCTCCTGTAGATTTATATCAAAATTGTCGAGAATTTTGTTTCAGCGAATTTCAGCACAAGTTCCCGGTCTCTCAGCAACAGAGATTTCCTGAAAGTAGTGACTGAAGTGGAGGCAACCGTAGCTTGACTCAATGAATTCCAGAGAACAACAGTTCTCGTTCCCCAGAAATTTTTGCGGATGGACGTATTTACCATCGGAACCTTCAACCTAAAGGCCCATTCATGCAAGCGCGCGCTGAAGCGCGCTGACGCGCGCTGACCAGCTTCATCATGAATGAAGAAATGAAGCTGCGTCAGCCGCTGCGGCTTTTTAGGTTTTTTGCCCATTCACGAACGCGCGCGCTGAAGCGCGCTGAAGCGCGCTGACGCGCTTCATCATGAATGATGAAGCGGCCTGAAGTGAAGCTGCGTCAGCCGCTGCGGCTTTTTAGGTTTTTTGTCCATTCACGAACGCGCGCGCTGAAGCGCGCTGAAGCGCGCTGACCAGCTTCATCATGAATGAAGAAATGAAGCTGCGTCAGCCGCTGCGGCTTTTGATGTCCGGACCCCAAATGCCGCAGCGGCTTGTCTGAAAAATGAAACGTATTTGCATAATTTCTGCGCTTTCAATTGTGATAGATGCAGACCAAAAAGGGAATGAATTTAATTGTGGTAAAATTAAATTAATTGAGGAATACAGTAAGTTTTATTGTGCTGCGTTTGTGAAAGAAACCAACAGATAAAAACGATAAAAACAACTGGGCTAAGACGGGTTTCGAACTTTGGCCTCTGTGCTGACAGGCACAACATGTTACCACTGCACTATAGTAGTTGACGGGTGGGAACCTCTCTAGGTGTTTGTTCATTAAATGTCGTTCAGTTTTATCGTTTTGTGCTGTTGTCTGTGTTGTCTCCGTACGTGCTGTTTAGTACACACTATATACCGCTTCGATTCGTTGTTTTCGCCGTTTCAGTGAATGTTTTGATCTTTTGATTTGTGCAACATTCACTAATCATGTGCTGCCGTTGAGGAAACTTTTTTGCAATGCTCTACACCGTGGCAAGGCTAAAAAAGGAAAAAGGTTTCACGCCAAACCGCAGTTGAAGAAAACAATGACTTCACATCACGGTGTGGGGTACCGATGTGCGCAGCCCTCAAAACCGGTGTGCAGGCCGCAAGAAATTTATGCGGCGGCACTGTTTCGACACGGGTTTGAGGGCTGTGCACCACTTTGAGGGCTGTGCACCACTTTGAGGGCTGTGCACCATTTTGAGGACTATGCACCATTTGCAAGCAACGTGAAAGCAAATTGCATCCTAGAATGTTCAGTCAAAATGCAGAAATCGTACAAAATTGTTCATAAACAACTGTATTTTGCGGTGTAGCGTTCAAAGTTTTTCTTCACTTCGAAAGTCCATTTCACAATTTTTCAATAAATATGCGCCTAAGATCAGAAAACTTTTGGTGTGAAACAATAAAAAACAGTACAAAAAAGCAAAAAAACATAAATTTCTTGCACTATTTTTATGCTTTGTTGAGTATTCGTATTCTCACTGTCACACTTATTTTGAGACCAATTACGCTATACAATACTGTTCAGAATCTGTCAGAAAAGTACTAAATGATTTAACAAAAAAGTCTTGCAACATTTGTGAAAGATTGTCACTGACAGCAACAATCAGCGATTTTGCACACACAAATTTGATGTCCGGACATCAAATGCCGCAGCGGCTGACGCAGCTTCATTTCATCATTCATGATAGCGCACTTCAGCGCGCGTCAGCGCGCTTCAGCGCGCGCGTTCGTGAATGGGCAAAAAACCTAAAAAGCCGCAGCGGCTGACGCAGCTTCATTTCTTCATTCACGATGAAGCTGGTCAGCGCGCTTCAGCGCGCTTCAGCGCGCGCGTCCGTGAATGCGCATGTGCTCCAAAACTGAAGCGAGCTGACGCACGCTGAAGCGCGCTGTTTTTTTGCTTCGTGAATGTGTAGCAAAGTGAAGCGCGTCAGCGCGCTTCAGCGCGCTTCAACCTCCATGAATGGCGCTTAAGAGAGTGACCCCTGGTGCCAATTTCTCCTTCGTGAACCTGAAAAAACTCCACAGACTCGGGGATATGGCATTTATGTGTGAGAATCTTGTAAACTAAAATTAAATCTGAAATTATGCGCTGGACGAAAAGCGGCAGAAGCTGGAGGTCGTCCATTCTTTTCTGGTAACTATCACCTAAATCAACTCCTTGAACGTATTTGGTGAAACTTCGTTGAACGGATTCTACTCTTCTGCAGTCCCCTATCAACGACGGCGACCAGACGCTGGGGCAAAAAGTTAATCTTGGAACAATCACCGTTTTAAACAGTTTCAGCTGAAGATTTTGGGTTTTTACTCTGAGACATCTAGACATCAACCCACAACCACTTCTTGATTTAGCTACAACCCTTGTAATGTGTTCTTTAAAAGTTAAATTACTGTCCATGATGACTCCCAAGTCTCTGACCGTTGATTGATGCTCAATTTCGTTCCCATCTATGTAGTATTTGAAACCAGGGTTGAGACGCGATTGAATATGCAAGCAAACAGTTTTGTTTACAGAGAGTTTGAGCTTGTTTCTTTGCATCCAATCATTTATAGCATCTATGTCCTCCTGAAGTAGGGAGCGGTCGTAGTCAGACGACACTTCTTTATATAACTTAACGTCGTCAGCGTAGATAAACATCTTGCTGTGTTTTATCACTGATGGGAGGTCATTTATGAATAGCGCAAAAAGGATAGGTCCCAAGACTGAACCCTGAGGAACTCCTGAAGTCACCCTACACGATTTTGACCGCATTCTACCTACCTTAACTGTTTGTGAACGCTCGCGGAGGTAAGCGCCAACAAAAGATGAAAGAAAAACAATACGCACATACAGTAGCTTGGAAATGCCGAATGCTGAATTGCATTTGAAGAGTCTTTGATCAGCCTGATGTTTCATTTCGAGTCTGAGCGTGCGTGAGCGGTTTTGCCCAGAACAGATGCGAATTTATCTTTCCAGATGCAAATTGTTTTTTCTTTTTTTGATTCACACAATTTGTCACTCTGATATTTTTCACCATAGCAGACTGGTTGTTTTCTGCAGTGAAAGATGCAATTCTGTTTTCAGTCGTTGCTGCCATCATGGTTAAGTGGACGGCAGAGAATCTGGTCTGCCAATTGGTGGGAACATGCGATGAACAAGAACAACACTATGATATCGCGACGACAGGACACGAAACAGCAACCGGACAACGTAGCGCTAGCAAACGGAGCAGCTCGGGCGCTCAGAATTCAGATTGCGAGGCGAATCGTCACCTTATCTGCATCGGAAATGGTAAGCCAAGCTCTGGGACGCTCAAAAACTTCATCGCAGATATTGTCGAAGCCTAAAATCTGTCGTTAAAATAGTCCAAAATCGACTGCTGACGGTTTTCGAGGTAACGTCAAAGAAAATTTTTGTTGAACTTTTGAAAAATTGTACTAAATTAAGGTTTTCAGAGCATATTAAAAAAATGATTTTTTTTAAATCAGCACTTTTGTTTTTTAATCACTTTAAAAAATTGGAACAACCCTAGTCTCCGAACTACATACGAACTACACGAACCCTAACCAGAACGACTACTAACGAACGAAAATGGACACTGACGAGGGAGAAGAGGATCGACAAATTGACAGGCGGGATTTCCAGCGTCATCACTTGCACTTGTTCAAGCACAATTTTCGTGAATATGCATCGGCACATGACGACGACGGCGCCGTTATGCAGGTTGCTTCAATCAGACTTCACTTTTTTGTTTCTTGCCGTTGTTTTGCGGCTGGCGAGTGTTGTAACGCATATCAGCTCGGCGTTAAGGTGAGAGCTGCTTGACAAAGCAGTCATTTCTGGGGGGTGCACACCTGGTTTTTTTGCAGAAAAACGTCGGTTTTTTGCAGAAATTTTGGACCGTTTGCAGAATTTTTTTTAACAGATTTCGGTACTCCTTCAAAATACGGGTCCGCTCAAATTTCATCGCAGCGCGCTGATTGATGGCTCAAATGAAAGCCCTCGTTCTGCTGAGTAATCCTGTGTATGGGTTTTTTGAAATTCAAAAATTTGAAGAAGTTATTTGAATTTGAAATTTTAGATAGAGTGGGTCTGTGGTGAGCTTGTCAAGTGCACTGAATGTTGTATTTATGTGCTTGATAAATATTTATGATGGATACCGTTCACATGATTGCATGAAACAGTCTTACGTCTGAAATTGGTGCCCACGGGTTACGGTAGCGGCAGTTTTGGGTCTTGACACGAAGTTGCAGAAAACCACTTTGTTTCTTGTGAATAACACTTGAAACCTTTTAAGGCGCGTTTAGCAATTAGTTTTTCTTACGTACGCACGGAACGCACGTCGTTCTAAATGCGGGGCGCAAAACAGTCGTTTCGTTTACGCCACACGAGAAAACTGAAAACTGCGCACCGCATTTAGAACGACTGAAGTGTCGTGCATACATACGGAAAACTAATTCGCGTGGGCAAAAAGTTGTGTGGTATGTCCGAACGTGCGGACGGACAAGCTTGCGTACGGGAATTAGAAAACGTGTAGCATCCGTCATACGACTGTCGTTCTAAATGCCGTGACCAAAAATAGTCCGTTCTGTTGCGGACAAAAATGCAAATGTCTGCCCTAGCAAATTTGAAAACGGGAATTGACAAATTTTATTTTTTAGTGGTCATCTCCCTTGCATTCCCTCCCCTTCCCCTACCCTCTTCCCCATTTTGCATTCAGTTTGTCGTCGCATTTTTATCACATGTGTTCTCAAGAAGCGCATGTAAAAATCTAAATTCTTTCAGTTTTGGTATATACAAACTGAATTTGAACAAATTTTGATTTGGATCTTTCAAAAATGGAAAATGCTGACCCAAAATCTTCGCCGACGCCGATCAGTTCGCTCGACGAAGCGCAGGTGACAGAGAAGCTGATCGAAGCTGTTTTGCTTTTTTGGAGCCAGCAGCCCCCTTCTCCGAAACCAGCAAGCAAGCAAGCAAACAAACAAACAAACAAACAAACAAACAAACAAACAAACAAACAAACAACGAAAAACAACAGTTTCCAGTAGATTTCAGTTTTCTTTCTTTTCAAAACAGGCAAGTAGACCCACCAAATAAAACTGAGCATTTTTCCCGTTGCCCCAACATCTAATATACCTTGATTTTCAACTTAAAATTAACAGACACTGGAAAATATGAACTTTTCCGCACATCCGTCGAACGACTTTTTGCTGCCAGCAGCAAAAAGTCGTCGGACAGTCGTGCGCAAGAAATTCTAATTCGCGTGCGCATTTGTGTTTTTACGCACGGACAAACAGTCGTTCTAAATCCCGTGCGCAAAACAGTCGTGTCGGATACACGTAAGTCACACACACGAAATTCTAATTCGCGTGGGCACAAGTTTTTTTGCGTGCGCACGGACAACGTTCTAAATCATGCGCGCAAAACAGTCGTTACGTGCGAACGACAGTCATGCGTGCGAAATTCTAATTCGCGTAGCCATTTTTCAAGTTCTGTCTCCGTGCGTACGCACGAAAATCTAATTGCTAAGCGCGCCTTTAGAAACATGCAGCATTATAACAGAATGTCAAAAACCGGATTCCAAGGATTACGGTAACTCTGCAGTAGGTCTCGACACGATTGCTTAAAAACGTCCTTTTATTGCCAAGAAAAGCTACTAGAATGATGGATACCGTTCACATGATTGGTGGGTTGACAGAAAACTTTGACATCGCAGTCGTGAAAATGAGAAAGTATGCCAATGAAACCCGGTAACGAATGCAGCAAGTGACTCGAAGGGTCGCGAACAAATGTCTTCTCAAGCAAAAATGTTGTGTAACATTAGCTGCGTTTGTACATGTAGTAAAAGTAGCGATGTCACCCTGAGAGTAGCCATACAGCACATGCCAATTTCGTAGCCGCCGTTTGCTGAACGTCGCTGAATGGGACAGCCGAGTGTTTTCTGAGTTCCGTTGCATGTTTCTAAAAGGTTTCAACTGTTATTCACAAGAAACAAAGTGGTTTTCAGCAACTTCGTGTCAAGACCCAAAACTACCGCTACCGTAACCCGTGGGACCAAACTTCCGACATATGACTGTTACATGCAATCATGTGAACGGCATCCATCATTGTAGTAGCTTATCTTGGCAATAAAAGGACGTTTTTAAGCAATCGTGTCGAGACCTACTGCAGAGTTACCGTAATCCTTGGAATCCGGTTTTTGACATTCTGTTATAATGCTGCATGTTTCTAAAAGGTTTCAAGTGTTATTCACAAGAAACAAAGTGGTTTTCTGCAACATCGTGTCAAGACCCAAAACTGCCGCTACCGTAACCCGTGGGCACCAATTTCAGACGTATGACTGTTTCATGCAATCATGTGAACGGTATCCATCATAAATATCCATCAAGCACATAAATACAACATTCAGTGCACTTGACAAGCTCACCACAGACCCACTCTATCTAAAATTTCAAATTCAAATAACTTCTTCAAATTTTTGAATTTCAAAAAACCCATACACAGGATTACTCAGCAGAACGAGGGCTTTCATTTGAGCCATCAATCAGCGCGCTGCGATGAAATTTGAGCGGACCCGTATTTTGAAGGAGTACCCAGATTTCTGCAAATTGCAGAAACAGATTTGCATACTAACTTTGGTTCTGCAATATTCAATTTGTGCTTGGCGCTTGACTGAAATTTCACATCAACATGAAACAGCTGTTTTTTGTCAAAAAACAGCTGTTTCGGTGGTTGCTGTAGCGCAATGATTGGCGTTTTGTTTCACCTTCGTAAATAAAATCGGGGTATTTCGAATTCGAAAAATAAAACAGAATCAGATCAAATCGATTAATATTGTCTGCTGTTAGGCTTTCTGTTTGCAATTAGAATGAAGTGATCCATCATTCACACAACAGAAGATGCAAAAATAAAACATTGGCGGAGGTACGGTGCGCAAGTTTGTCGTCGAGCTGGTCGAGAATCTCAGCAACCTATTCGAAGACGCGCACAGTGTTCTCAAGGCTGCCAAAATATTCTACCTTCGGGCAGTATCGCTGACGAATGGAAACGATTCAAATGCGAACGAATTCAATTCCCTGGTCCGAGTATAACTGCAGGCAAGCATGCAGTATCTGGGGATGAAAACAAAGAGGCGATACAAAATCAAACCGAACACCTTTGCACCTTTGAGAACGTTGAACCGACCGAAGTCATCGCTTTGATTGCGAAATTTTAGCACAGAGGGTTCTCATTTGATATTGATTGTGTTGTTGTTATGTTGAATGATTTGAAACGAATGATTGGTGATTTGTTTGGTTTGGCAATCTGGTTTGGCTTTGGTGTTTTTTCTGAATCTTTAAAAAATTCTGCGGTAAAACGATGCAATTGGCAATTGCAACTCTAAGCATCGTTAAGAAATGATGCTCAGAACGAAAAAAAAACGACATTAAACAAGCACAAAAACCATTTTCGTCATGTTCTTGAAATTTGCAGAAACCAAATTTCATTTGCAGAAATTTTTTACCAAATTTCTGCAAATTGCAGAACCGAATTTTTGAAAAAAAAACCTAGGTGCACACCCCCCCCCCACCATAGTTGTTCCAGAGCCGAGGGGTTGGGGGCCGATATAGACAGCTGGAGCAAAATTTCCAGATAGATAGATACCTGCTAAATTTTGGGGGGGGGGGGCGCCCTCCCCAATATTTTCCAGCTATCTATCTATCTGGAAAATTTGCTCCAGCTATCTACAGGGTGTTTCAGAAGTAGTGGGTAGGTGTTTGACGCGTTTTTTTAACCATATTCAATGAAATTTTAGACAGTTGTTCAAAAAAGTTCAACTTAGATTTGTGCAAAATTTCAAAGAAATTCATTCACCTGCACACGAATGACAGAACAAAACACACAAAAACATTGATTTCAGCACGAAACTGGGGGCTCTTGTTTGGCACCGAGTGAAACATAGCTTGTATGTGGCCGAATCGTTGCATGCATGAATACGAAATGTTTTTTTATCCCATTTTGTGTTTTTTACATATTTACCAGCTTTTGGAACGTGCTAAACCAGCGTACATGCGCGAGAAGGCGGCTTTGGCCGAGACGGATAGGTGCAAGCAATGCATTGAGGCTCATGGTGGACACTTTGAAAAATTTGATGGAGTTGACTGTTGTCGTTGTTGTGGATGTTTGCTGTTATCGCCACACATACTTTGAATGTTCTTTTGAATGCTTGCATTGAGTGTTGTCCGTTGTTGTCCGGTGGTATCGCGTGATCTGGTATTTTCTGGTCCATTTTTGATTTTTTTTGTGTTTTGCTCTTTCATTCGTGTGCAGGTGAATGAATTTCTCTGAAATTTTGCACAAATCTAAGTTGAACATTCCTGAACAAGTGTCTAAAATTTCATCGGGTTCAACATGACTCGAGAATGGCAATCGACCGAGATGGGACATGGAAAAAGAGGCACGGGTCTCAGGGTGCTTTATACCAAGAGCGTGAATTGTGTTCTCCAGAACATCAAGTTATGAAGTGGCGAAAATGAAAATTGAAATGGATGTGCGGAATACAGTGCATTTTGAGTGATTTCAAAAATTGAAATTTGGGTCCTTCGGCGGTATAAAAAACCGGAAAAAAAACAAAAATTTACGCGGTAAAATATCGGTAAGATATTTTGGCCCTTTTTGGCGCTGGTTTAAAAAACCGTTTCTTATACCGTTTTTATACCGAAAAAACCGTTTTTATACCGAAAAAACCGTTTTTTATACCGACCCACCCCTAGTGTAGTGTACCCCAAACCCGGAGCCGATTCTCCAAAAAATTGACGACACCTCGTAAAATTTGCTTTGGCCTGCGGTACTGATGCCAGGGAGCGCCTGTGGTCAGTTTTATAAAAATGGCAAGTTGCTGAAAATTGAGTTTTACTGCAGGGTGTTCAAAGGTTGGACCTTGACAAATTCCGATTGAATAATTGAATCCAAAGTTTATTTTTGATCAGAGGCTTCATATTGGAGTGATATGTCTGCCAAATTCAGCACCGAATTTTTTATACTGCTGCTTAACGCTTCCAGAAATTTATCCAGAGATTGTCAAGGTCTAACTTTTAGAACATTCCTGGAGTAATTTTCAAGTCAGTCAAGTCAAGAGAACAAGTCAATTTTCAGACACTAACTAACTTTTATAAAACTGATCACTGCCGGGATTTTTTTCTTGAGGGAATTTGACAATGACACAAAACAAAACTTTGCCAATAAGAACTGTCAAAAAATAACAGTTGAAAACAAAAGGATTTAAACACAGAGTCATTTCAACGATGCGTTCAACTTCGTGGCGCCGGAAGTGCGCAAGCTGGCTCGTCTTCACGGAGCACTGTCTGTTCTGGCCAGCCGATCACCCGGCCGCTCGCAAGCTTCCAACCTTGCCGACGTCACGTCGAAGCTGGCACGCACGCACGCGCTGCTGGAACGACTGCGGCAACTCGACGTGCAAGTAGGTGGGTTTTTGACTGAACTGCGGTTTAATGTGAGAAAAGCAGTCTGTTGAATTCGTTTGTTTTGTGTTTGTAAAGAATTCCGTTCTGGCGAAAGCATTCCTTTGCGTTGCAGGTACTTTGCAGCGAGTTCAGCGCATCAACGTCTGTTTCGAGAACAAATAATCAGAGCGAAAAATCACCGAACCACAGTGTTTCGACCGAGTTCGATTTGCAAACGGCCCACAGCTCACAAATCGTGCCTGAATATGATCCGATCGATATGGAGCTGTTTTTGGGTTGGATTTTTACGGCGCTCTTTACTTTTTCGCCGAAACGAACCTGGAATCTTCCTCAAACGCTTATTTGACTTTTCGATTCCCTTCGATAACAGAACAGTCATTCTTCATTATTGTCAGCTGGAGGACAAATGTAAACTTTGGTTTGGCCCAGGGACACTGCGGACCAATTACAAGTTGTTCGCAAACCAATTCATCAGCCGTTTTTTGTTATTTCTCAGGCGAACCAATCGCGACCGCAGTCGATGACCAGTGCAGTGCCAGATGGCAGAGCGAATGCACAACTCCACCGACTGATGGTGGCGCCGGTGTTTCATCATACGCGCGTGTCTACCACGAGAGGCAAGACGCGCAACTGCGCCGGTTCAAGCGGCAACTCGGTGAGTGTGTGCTGCTCGCTCGGCAACTGCTGCATGACGCCTGTGACACGTTGCACACGGCAGGCCTGTGCGACGGCTTCCTGTGGCTTGGTGATGGCGACACAACGAGTAAGCATTAGCTGCGAAATTGTTACCTATGGCAGTATGTTCGCGTTTCATTGTTCGTTCACAATTGCTTGAGTTAAAATGGAAAACTTTCCAAAATTGTCATGGTTCAAGCTCGAAAAACAAGTGACCATTCCTGACGGATACGAAGGCAAAAAATAGCAGCGGGACTTCAAAGAATGATTAGGCTGTTTTATTCGGAAGTTTTCCGATACAGTGCAGCTCAGTGTGTTTGATTGACGCGTCACACTGTTTCAGATGACAGCTAAAGCAAAACGCATTCGGTTTATCGGACATTTTTATCGATTCGTTACTAAAAAAAGAATACAGTGCATACATTTCATTCATAAAAGTTGTCGCTGAACACTCAAATGAAAGTGCTAACAAAATCACACAAAAATTAGTTTTGCTGGTGAAATTCGTGTCTTGAATTGAAACCCGACAGCGAAGAAGTAAAGAAAAAAGCAGCCTGTACACACTGAGAAAAAAACGTTTTCTAAATTGCACCTAAAAGGAATAATAATCGCAAGAAAAGTTTGGCAGAAATAATTTTAAAAAAGTGGGTATGAATGAATACGTTTATGTACAGAGAAAATACCTGCAAATCGGAAAAGCAAAAGAAAATTGAAAAAATCGAGGCAGACGGACAGGTATGCTTAATTTCGCGGCTAGTTTTTTGCTTAAAAATGCAAATGCGTACACATGAAAGCAAGAAATACAGCGAATCAAATCAATCAGCGAAAAATCTGCATTCGTCTCGAAAGTTTCCACCAGTAACAAAACCAACGGAACTCAAACCAGTTCAAATGTCGATGTAGAATAAATATGAACAACGGCGAGCAGGTGGTCAGTAGTACTTGCTGAGGAAGCAGTCGCAGCGCGCGACACCCTGCGGCCTCAGCGGCGTCGGATGCGGATAGCAGTAGCCGCCGAAGTGGAGTCCGCGACCGGCGCAGTGGCGCGTGCAATGGCGCTGTCTGCCGCGGCAGACGTGTGCGTCCAGGTGCGCTGCGTACGCGAAGCACCGGCACCGGAAGCGCACGCCGTCCCAGACGTCGCAGTGACCGTACCAGAAGGTGTCCGCCTTGCAGATCTCGTCGCACGCTGCGTGGTCCGAGTGCAGGCAGCCGGTCACTTGCGACCGACCGTGCGGCTTCTGCACGAACTCCGATTGCTGTTGCTCCGCATTGGCGTCCGAATCGTGCGCGCTCGCTGCACCGTGCGTATTCGAGTCGTCGTCGCCGTGAAACTGATAATCCTGATAGATCAGTTGCGTCTCATGGTGGATGAACGCGCTTGCGTGACATGTCCACGGTGTGTTGGCGATCGTGACGAGAAACAACAGCAGTTGCAACGTTGTGAACTCTGATGGTGCCATGCAAGTGACTGCTTCCCCAGCAAAGAACAGAATTGTAGGGGGGATTATAAAATATTTTGGGGGAAAAATGATGTGGGGGGGAAAAACACAAGAAAAATAATCACACACAAAGACACACAAAAAAAAAAAAAACAAAAAAAAAAAAAAAAGCTAAAAAACACCCACAAAAACCACACCGCACGCGGGCCACAAAGGCAAAAACACCGGATGCGGGGGTGCGGGGGCGCCTCTGCAGGCGATTGTAGAAGCGACCAGACAAGACGAAACAAGAAACACAAAAAAAAAAAAAAAACAAAACCCAAAAAAAACAAAAACAATACATTGTGGTGTGGGGGGGGGGGGCGCGGGGGGAGGGGGGGGGCGGGCAACTCACACCAAACCACAACAAAAAAAAAAAACAAAAAAAGCAAATGCGCATCCACATTTCACTCTTTTCATGCGTATTTTCCTTTATTTTTAAAGACGAATCTTCGGCATGAAGTTTTTGAAGTGGTGGTAATTTGTGCGTTTTATCACAACAAGACTAATGGCTATTTTCGATGACACTTGGTAACATAGTAAAGTCGAAAAAAACCAAGGCCATTCGCCACAAGGAAAACCAGAGCGTAACAGATTTCAGCGTTTATTTCCAATGACCGAACTCTGTGTCTTTTAAGATAACATTTTATGATGGTTTTGGTCTCAATTTGTCTCTGTTCTCTCAGGAAGAACAAGAAATGTATAAAATCAACAAAATTGGAGAAAATAACTAAATAACTGCTGAAATCTACATCTTCCCAAATTTCTCGTAAATGCAAAACACAGTGAAAGGAACGCCTGTCAAAAAACAATCATCTACATTGGACGGTATTCTTAACCCAGATTACTGACAGATCTCCTGGGCTCAATGTTTTTATTTTAGACGTTACAGTTTTCTATCATTAATCACCGATGAGAATCAGCACTTTTTAATTTATTTGAAAAAGTATTTCTAACATGATCTCCAATCAGCATTATCACCGCATGTTCCAAGGGAAAAGGTCCATTTTGTATGGTTCAGTTGATTTTCTGCTTTCAAACGATGTAGTTAACTCGAGAATTCAAACTGGATGTGGTTAACAAAAAAACGTGACATTTGTAAAAAACATGAAACCTAAATGTAAATTGAGACGTCACAACGGATTTATGGCTTGCGCGCGTGAACCTGTGAAAAAAGCAACACATTATGACACAGCATGTTATTCGTATAAATGCAAATTTGTAGCACTTTTATGGCTTTAACGAGAAGACTCGACCATCGTACAGGGTGTGCGCCTTCGCAATTGAACGTACTATTACTGAATCGGTTTACGGTCGAATGAAAATTGCAAAGTTTGAGTTGTTAACAGTTTCGGCCACTACCGTAATAACATATCCCATTTTTGCAGAAATAAAAATTCACGAAATTTGAATA
The DNA here is from genome assembly GCA_030248135.1 of Theristus sp. LFF4_11. Classification (NCBI taxonomy): domain Eukaryota; kingdom Metazoa; phylum Nematoda; class Chromadorea; order Monhysterida; family Xyalidae; genus Theristus; species Theristus sp. LFF4_11. Next base: position 16,435 of record JASANC010004126.1, read on the forward strand.
AAGACAAAAGAACGGCAAGAAGAATTTATAGGGTTGAATTCGGGAAAGACATAACATTCGGAGAACCCGTAAATCATTCTGTGTACGCAGACATAACATTGGTGCACGCTGCACAAAGCATGATGCATGTTTATTTGAACCTACTTTCAGAATTCACCCGTTTTTGGTGTGTCACCCTGTGGTTAAACCGATGTTCAAAAACAACATAACAGGTGCTTGTGCGTGATGATGCGATCATTGACATGAACAGTCTGCGTGTGTCTCTCTTGTTTTGACGTTTGACGATTGCTTTCCACAGACAGGACTATTTCGGTATGTGTCGTCTGCACGACGTTGTTTCTGTTCTGTTTTTTTTCTGCACACGATGGCGCCTGACTGTCCGGCGCCCGGTGGCCCCTGTGCTAGTGTCAGTTAGTTTTGAACTGTTTTTCAACTTTTTTGAAGGACATTCGCTTCACTTTTGGCACATCTGTTACAAGCGCCGTTACTACGCATATACGGTTGACAGTTCAAAATGAAGTCAACCGCAGAATGATGATGAATTTAACCCAGGGGTTGCGTTTGCGACTGTCGTGCGATGTCCTCAACTGGCCCCGACCTCAGATTAGTCAACTGTAAGCACACTTTGTTGAGCAACAACGATTGTTGAAAAAACGCACCGATCAACGTTTGTCTCTCTGAACTCCTGCACTTAGAAGCCGGGACGTGACCCGGTGCAGGCGTTTTTCTGCTACTTTTTACGTCTTTCGTTTGGTGCTGTTTGTTTTCGTCATGAAATTTATCACAGAAGCTAATTGTTCGTAAAACGTTTTCATTATTACCCTTGAAACTGATAGACTGGCAATTTTTCTTCATCACTTTTTTCAACGTGTTTCAATGCTCATTTTAAATGTAACGTTTTTTGTCTCTACTTCTTCAAACAGGTTCTGCGACCTTGAACGTTTACCTATAAATTACACAATTTTTTTCGGCTAACGTGCGCACTCTTGAATTGCTGCGGTAATGGCAGAACGCAAACACATGAAACCACACAGATTTTTGTGCAGCACGTGACGTAGACTTATGATACCAACAAAAAGGTGAAAATTGGCGTTTTAATTTCATTTTTTTGGAAACAGTCCGACTCAACTACCGGAACAACACAAACAACATTTTACAACAGTATCCGAAAATTGATAAATGGTGAATGAACAAAATAATGGCGATGGTGATATATGGGTCTTTCGGTAAGCTGAATTCTATTGTAACAAAAAATGTCATGCTGATTGCATTTGGCTTCAAAAAACGTAACCAAAACACACAAGCCATCTTGTACAAACAAAATGTTCGCAAACTTCCTATTTCTAATCTACACTGCCGGCGCAGCACGCTCCATCAGTCTCCGATACACGCGCACGTAGTTCCAGACGCTCTGCATGCGCTTCACGACGAAACTCTCCACGAACGTCATTTTGTCGGCGAATCGCGGGTCCTCGGCGACCGACATCTTGCGCGTCGACTTCACGAAGTCCAGCACGAAATCGTAGCAGTTCAACGTGTCCGCTTGATAGTTCTCGGCGGCGTATTTGCGTGTGCCCTCGCGCGCGCACAACTCCAGCAGCGTTTCGTTCCACGCGTGCGCCGACAGTTGCACGTCATCGTTGGTCAGAATTTCAACGCTGCAATTACGGTATGTCCAGCTTACCATCATGACACAATCACAATTTTACTGTAGTTGCAATCTTAACTTGACATCGTCACCCATTACAGCTGGATCATTTGTTAATTTTCAATCTTTTATTTCGGTTCCGTAAAACGTAAGCGTAAAAACAAAAAAAGAGTTACTATATCATCTTTTATTTCGGTTCCGAGACTCAACGCGCGCATGGATAAACAGTTTCATGTATGACGCGGGAATTCAAAGTTTGTAAAGTGATCGGGTTTCCTAAATAGGGCCGGGTCCAGTTAGGCTACTTTGAATTGCCCCATAAAGATGAAAACTAGTTTTCTTTCCACGTCTGCAAGCACATTCAGTCGCAGAATCTAAAAATGGTATGGTTGAGAATGCCGAATCGGCTTCGTTCGAATGCAGTCGAACACAAGCAGACCTGTTGCGCCAGAGACTGCAAGCGTCCGACTGGATGCCGTTTGTCCAGAACGAGAACACGCCATGCACGTCGCTGCTGACCGCGATGTGCAGATCGTCGCCGGCACTGTAGCGGCTGAAAAGACCTGGGCCGCTAAAAAAACTGCTGAATGAGCCCGCACTGAAATCATTCAGGGACGTGGACTCGACATTTTTGTGGACGCCAAGTTTTCAAAAACCAAACAATATAAATGGCATGATCAAAAGAAGAAACGCATAGCGGAGTCGAATGAGTTCTTTGGATGGAACTTCCTATCAGCAGATGCGTCTAGCGTGACCTATTTATTGGTGACAAGCACGAATTCGTTTTCGTCAAGTGATTCAGTGACGATCACAGCCTGCCTCACGGTTGTTTGCTTACTTGAAGAAATCGCCCTTTGACGGTTTTATGAGTATGGACGTGTGGCGGTTCGGTTGTGCGAGTATGGGCGAGGGCACCGGGTGCACTGCGTCTGCTGCGATCACGCGCGAACACTCGGGACACACGTGCGCGCTCCCGCGATGCAGCTGTTCGTTGGCATTCTCGGCTGCGGTGTCATTGCTGGCATCACCTGCGAGACTGTGTTGTTCACTGTGCTGGTGCTGTGCAAAGAAGAACACTCGCTTCTGACAAACGTGGTGGTCGGCAAACAGCATCGTGCACACGCAACTGAAAACGGATACTTGATGCGTTTCGCACAAAAAGTAATGTAAAGCTCATGAAGCAGTAATTAGTTAGCATCGCTGCGCGTCGTTAAATACTGCTTCATGAATGCTACCTCAAGGGTAAAGCTCGTCAAAATGAATGCCTTCTGGTATATCATTGCGGCCTTATGAATTCCTCACTGAAACCAACGAAACTTGATAAAATTGTTGCCTGGTTTAACTACTTTTAAGTCACACGTGGAGAACATTGATTTTTTTCATTTGAAACAAACCACCATTTTTAAACAGACTAACGCGCATTTACACATTCAATACTGTCTAAACTAATACAACTTGAACAACATAAAATGAACTAATTTTTAAAAATAACATGTGGCGGTTGCATGGAAGACAATAAAAAGTTTGTTCAATGTTGTTTTTGCATCCCTTGTAACCTAAAAACTGATATATGGAGATGTGAATGTACTGTATCAGATACTTGTTAGTCAAGAACATAGTCACAGATCAATAAAATTCACACCATTAAACGGACGTTAAAAGTAACTGGCGTTGAAGTAAACTGCACACAAGTGGAATGTCAAAATTTAAGGAATGTTTTTAATATTACAAAACCTAAAACTGAAAGTCAGATTCACAGCGCTGTAAGTTTTCACTGACTGTATTTTTTTACAAACTGAACAGAAAGAAAAATGAAAACCGAAAGATATACAATTTTTGTACGTATTATCACAAGAATGGGTTGACAGAAACATTCAAATCATTCCATAATTTTGGTTTTGCTGGATAAAACCTGGATCTGTATGACATGTGTGACATGCAAGTGATGTTTTCTGCGCCCATTAACATTGCACATTTTGTGTTGTACAGTCAAGCAACAAACATGCCAACTCAAAAAATTATTTAACCTTGAGTAAAGCATCTTGGTAGAAGTGCTGCGTGCGCTGTCTGAGCGTTGTGTGTTTTGTGATGATGTTAAGAAATATAGCTCGGGGAGCTGTTCACTTTTTCAGTATTTATTGATTTGTTCGCAACTGATAGTCTTTCCGAGTGTCTCACGCCACGTGCTGCACAGTGTTGCAACTCCGGGCAGCGCAAGCGCACGGCGCCTCAGTAAGCATCGTGTTTATAAACCAGTAAACGGACAATGCAACTGTGAAGATTGAAAAAATCACTGTGACACTGGGAAAACGTTTTCACGCATGACGGCATCGAAGTTGGGTATTTTATTTGCAACACCCAGTGCAAGCATTGTTTCTTGGCACCAGGTCGTTCGTCAGTACGGCAAGGCCCGGGCTAGCCCAACGAAGAATGATGATCAGCACAGACGGATGTTATGCCTGGCTGAAACATCTGCGAAACAGTGAATCACACAAAACAAACCAGACGCGGGATGGAAAATACCATTTTTTGTGCAGGCATAACCGACACAACACACCACGCTGAATAAGCGGCACATGCGCACATTTTTTTCAATCAGTTCCGTTGTTCGTTCTTTCGCTGATGTTTCAGCCAGACATAACACACGTCTGAGCTACTCATACTTTTTGGGGGGGGGCTGAGTAGCCCGCACCTTGTCGTCCTGCCCTGACGAGCCTGGGAGCACGCGGAATGCGCTTACCAGGCGAAACCACAAGAAACAGTGCTTGCACCAGTTGGATTATAAAACACCCTTCGGCGAATCACAATACTCCGCTGTTCGCGCTTCGCTGGTCACCTTCATCGGGTGCTGCTGGGTATTCGCGTGCATGTTCTCTATCAGGTCCGGCTTGGTGGCTTATTGCAGAGCTTTTGTGACTGCCAATGTTCGTTCCTGGACGCGTGTGCATGATTTGGCTTCAAAAGATACCGCGATGTCAGCAAAAACGACGCCAATGAAACCAACTTTGGCAACGCGGTGATAATGAAGTTCTAACTATAAATTTCATTGCGATGACCGTAAACGTGCCATTTTTTGCTGTTTTTGCGTTGTGTGATTTACAACGCATGTCTCTGATAGACAGCACATACAGTGAGTGAACCATAGACAGGAAGCTGTTCAAAATTATCACAAAATCTTATCACACACACACTGATTACATGAATACACAATGAGCAATACGGTGACAGGAAACTGTTCGATCCGATGTCAGTAAACAACTTGTGTGTAAACAGCAAAGTGCTTATAAGTGGACTGTGGATAACACATTCTGTCAGTGGTTCATTCATTTTATCGTCCAGTGCAAGTTTCCCTGCTTTAACTGACACCAACAAGAATGAGGTTTACCTCCGCTACAACCGTGGTCTTGTTGTTGGCTGCCTTCACTGCCCTGGCTAGCAGTCGCCGTAGTCAGGGTAAGTTGCTTTGACTTAAAGGATGAACGTTTTGTGGTCTACATACAGTGGCGGCCAAAAGTGTTGGAACGCTGCGCGCGTGTGTGCGTGTGTGCTGTGTATTGCGCGTGTGTTGCATAGGGTTGCCGCGAGACAGGAATTTGGCGAGACGAGACGATACGCGATACGCAAAGTCATTGTACGAGCCGATACACGATACAGCATTTTTGGATTTTTGACGATACGAGACGATACACGATACGCAAGGTCACGAGACGAGACGATACACGATACGCAGGGTCACGAGACGAGACGATACACGAGACAGCAAAAATTGGTCCGAGCGAGACAAATAAAGAGACGATACGAGACGAGACAAGTAATTTGTGAATTTTTTTGGAAATAATGCCTGAGGTATCAAAGCGCACACATTTATTTACTCCGCAATTGATTGCCACACACAAAAAGACACGCGAAAGCAAAAAAAAACAACAACAAAAACTCACACAGGAGAAAAACCAGAAAAACTCACGGAAACAGAAACAACAGCAACAACAATCAAATCAAAACTATGCGTCTGCTCCCGCCGCGTTCAGTTCGTCAAACACGTCCATGAAGGCGAACGCAGCCACGAAAGCTATCATGAAGTCCAAGAAAATCACGATCATTTCGACGAAAGCCGAAATTGTCGGCTGCACTCCAACCAACGCACCGCTCGCAAATATGAAGATGCAGTCAATGATAATTTTGGCAATTGCCGACCAAATCGCTGGCTTCTGCAGATGACTGAGCTTCAGAACGATGCCCAAAATGGCCGACACAGCAGAAGTAACGGCGGCGACACGTACACGATACAGCATTTTTGGATTTTTGGCGAGACGAGACGATACACGATACGCAAAGTCACGAGACGAGACGATACACGATACGCAAAGTCATTGTACGAGACGATACACGATACGCCTATTTTGAGAATTTGGCGAGACGAGACGATACACGATACAGCAAAAATGGGTCCGAGCGAGACAAATGACGAGACGAGACATGTCTCGTGGCAACCCTAGCATCAGCCGTACAAACTGTACAAAAGAATCCCATGCTAATTTTTTTTGTTTTTTTAGACCGCTGAGTGTATCCAGTACACTACATGCAGGGTTTTTTTCACTGAAGCATACATTTATTTGTCAAATACCGAACATTACAACACGCCTCAATTGCATATGACTGGCAGTAAAACCGATTCAAAATCATTGGCAAGAAACTATTCTATGAAGTATCATATTAGCGTTCGATTGTGTTTGAACTATCTAACAGACGTGTATTGCATTCATGTTTCGGGTTCCAGCCGGGTTATATTGTTTATTCCGCTATACTTTTGCCAAATAACTTTGAAACAGTTTTACTGCCAAATGGAGGCGTGTTGTAATGTTCGGTATTTGTCAAATAAATGTATGCTTCAGCGAAAAAACCCTGCGGATAGTGTATTAGATACACTCAGTAATCACAAAAGCAAAATCAATTAGCATGGGATTCTTATAATATCGCTTGTAAGGCTGATGATACACACGCACAGGCGCACACACGCGCACACACGCGCACCGTCCCCCCAACACTTTTGGCGGCCACCGTACATATGAAATAACATTTGTGCAAGTTTACCCAAGTTTTCAAATGGGATTTACAAGTTTTTTTATGATAAAAGTGTGGAACAGCTTGCTCTTGAATGCATTCGTTTATCAATTGCTTCCAGATTGCAGTTGTCCGGCCGGACCACCGGGCGAGAAAGGCGACATGGGGGCGCCTGGAATGCCTGGGTTATCTGGTTTAGATGGTCAAAATGGCAGAAATGGTAAAACAATCTCTGCTTGGTTTTTCTTATCGTTTTTTGAAAACGTTTTTGTTCTTTTTATCAGGTTACTTTATCGTTGACTATTACAAAAATTTTTTAAAGCCTGAATTAGAAATGTTTTATCAACAGCAGAAGTTGGACGGACATTACATGGCAGGCAAGATATATGGTGAATTTTTAGGAGCTCCCGGTATTCCTGGAAGCCCGGGTCAGGATGGATTGCCAGGAGTTCCAGGAATTCCAGGGTCAAAAGGTCAAAAGGGTGAACCAGGTACAGGCGGTCGATACTGAAACTGAAATCGGATATGGAACGCAAAAGTGTTGAATTTTTTTATTTCTTCGTTATATTCTACCGATTGTGCTTCTTTGTTTCTTTTCTTGTGCTGCCATCACGTTGCAATTTTTTGGAGATTCGTTTGTATATTCAAGTTTTACACACAGTTGCAGTAATTAAAAACAAATTTGCGTTTGATTTGATTTTTGAAGTTTTTTAACACACACACACACACACACACACACACACACACACACACACACACACACACACACACACACACACACACACACACACACACACACACACACACACACACACACACACACACACACACACACACACACACACACACACACACACACACACACACACACACACACACACACACACACACACACACACACACACACACACACACACACACACACACACACACACACACACACACACACACACACACACACACACACACACACACACACACACACACACACACACACACACACACATACATACACACACACACACACACACACACAGACGCACAGGCAGACTGACAGACACACAGACACACAAACACACACACAGACGCACAGGCAGACTGACAGACACACAGACACATAAACACACAGTCACACAGACACACAGACAATAAACTGTCCATAGGGCAGGCGGTGTTTTTGTGGTCTTCCGGTTCACAACCAGCAAATAAACACCCACCACGCGCCACCCACAAACAGCCATAAGACAAGCATAATGCTGATGCAAGAACAGAATCAGCTGGATGAACCTTTTTTCTATTTTTATTGTAGAACAGATATTTTAACGTTATGTCAAATTATCTACTTCACTGGAAATCAATTGCAGTGAACGAACAGTGGTGAACTTCAATTCACTTGTGTTGTACAGACACACAGACAATATTAAGACAAGACAGACAGACAGACAGACACACACACACACACACACACACACACACACACACACACACACACACACACACACACACACACACACACACACACACACACACACACACACACACACACACACACACACACACACACACACACACACACACACACACACACACACACACACACACACACACACACACACACACACACACACACACACACACACACACACACACACACACACACACACACACACACACACACACACACACACACACACACACACACACACACACACACACACACACACACACACACACACACACACACACACACACACACACACACACACACACACACACACACACACACACACACACACACACACACACACACACACACACACACACACACACACACACACACACACACACACACACACACACACACACACACACACACACACACACACACACACACACACACACACACACACACACAGACGCACAGGCAGACTGACAGACACACAGACACACAAACACACACACAGACGCACAGGCAGACTGACAGACACACAGACACATAAACACACAGTCACACAGACACACAGACAATAAACTGTCCATAGGGCAGGCGGTGTTTTTGTGGTCTTCCGGTTCACAACCAGCAAATAAACACCCACCACGCGCCACCCACAAACAGCCATAAGACAAGCATAATGCTGATGCAAGAACAGAATCAGCTGGATGAACCTTTTTTCTATTTTTATTGTAGAACAGATATTTTATCGTTATGTCAAATTATCTACTTCACTGGAAATCAATTGCAGTGAACGAACAGTGGTGAACTTCAATTCACTTGTGTTGTACAGACACACAGACAATATTAAACGTTCAAGGGGCAGGCGGTATTTTTGTGGTCACAACCAGCAATAAACACCCACCACGCGCCACCCACAAAGAGCCATAAGACAAGCATAATGGTGATGCAAGAACAGAATCAGCTGAACCTTTTTCTATTTTTAGTGTAAGGCAGATATTTTAACGTTATGTCAACTTATTTACTGGAAATCAATTGCAGAACGAACAGTATGGTGAACTTCAATTCACTTGTGTTGTTGCTGATGAGTTGCACAGAGATAGTGGCAGTGACGTGTAAGTGACGAGAACAATGGCTTATATTTTACTTGACATTGTATATGTCCATCTGAAATTTTTAGAACTGTGTTTCCTTTGCATTTTTGCGTCTTAATAAATACCATCTGCACGGGTTTATGTATCAACTGGGTGGCGCAAAGTGCAACAAAGCACCGCGCCAACCGCTTATTCATTTGTGCGGAAATTTTAACCAGATACACACAAACAAATGTTCAACTTAGATTTCAGCAAATTTTCGTCTAATATCAAATGGAGCGCTCACACAAAGCCCAGAGCTTGAAAAACATTTTCAACGTTTTCCAATCAATTTCTGTTCTGTCACCGTTGCCCTTTTTACGAATACTGTAACACAGGAAACCATTAAAACTTTAAACCATTAAACCATTGACAAACCATTTTTATTGTTTTGACCACAGGAAAAACAGAAATTGGAATTTTCTGCAAACGCTAGAGAACGCTAGAAAACGCACGTTTATGATTGTGCAAACAATCGTGAACGTTCAGGTTCTTTGGGTTTTTCCCGATGAAACGCTATGCAAAAGTTAAAAAACGTAACCACTGATTAACGTTCCAGTAAACTCGGCATACGAACGAACTCACATGTTATACGCACAGGAAACGGTGGTTTCTGAGTTATCCGCAGTCTCATTGGTGACACACGCACGAACTCAGATGTTTTACGCACAAAAACGGTGGTTTTCTGAGTTCTCCGCAGTCTCATTGGTAACACACGCACTAACTCACATGTTATACGCACAGGAAACGGTGGTTTTCTGAGTTATTTACAGTCTCATTGGTGACACAGTCACGAACTCACATGTTATACGCACAAAAAACGTTGGTTTTCTGAGTTCTCCGCAGTCTCATTGGTGACACACGCATTAACTCCCATGTTATACGCACAGGAAACGGTGGTTTTCAAAGTTATTCACAGTCTCATTGGTGACACACGCACGAACTCACATGTTATACGCACAGGAAACGGTGGATTTCTGAGCTATCCGCAGTTTCATTGGTGACACACGCACGAACTCACATGTTATACGCACAAAAATGAACAATTGTTGACATGGAACTTTTCGAACTGAAAATATAAAATAAACAAAAGGAAATTCCGGCACACATAAAAACACATTTGTGCAATAATCTGAAAAATACGTTCTGGCGTTCACTGTCATTTTAACAAGTTTTTCTGGCATTTTATTGTGGTATCATGCCCATTCGCGAGCGAAGCGGACAGCAGATGCAGGCATATATTCCTCCTTTTATATGCGTCTCCCGCATTTTTTAGATAATCCATTTTTGGTTGATTTGTAAGATCCCGGGATCTGGTGCAAACGAATCAGTAGTATTGCTAACAGCGACGTGTGCAAACGAATCAGTAGAATTGCTAACAGCGACGTTACATAGGCAGCTTGTTACAGTACAGCCGTGCATCGAGTGCTGCAATCAGCAGTGCGGCTGGGGTTCCAAGGGTCAGCACAAGTGCGACTGCGTTCGCGTGCCGGCCGCGGCACCAACGATGGGCCGCAAACGACGCAGCGGCACTGATCAGCAGCAGCAGCAGCTCGCCGCACACTGCCGCTGCAAACAACGTTCGTGCGCTTGAACGGCAGACACTTGCAAACTGATAGACCGAACATTCATGTCTCAGTATTTAGCGACGCATCGCTAGTGATTGCCAAAAAACGCGTTCACAAACAATCCGTAGCGCTAGCTTCTGCAGTTTGACTGTCCATAAATGCATACATAGAACAGTTCATTCAACAGCCCTAGTTGGGTGACTTCTACTGCTAAGCTATGAATGAATGGCCCTTGAGAAAGTCAAGAAAGAACCGACAGAGGTTATTTGCCTTCTTTCAGCAAAATTTTCTGAAAAAATTGTGAAAAATGAATGGGTTATTTTTTTTCAGAAGAAGCCGACTGATTGGTTGGTGATTGGCAGCTGATCGTTTGAAAGATCACCCAGAATTGTTGTCATCAGCTTTTTCGACTTCAGCAGCGACTCGTTGCGCAGAGTGCTGCAACCAGAAGTGTGGCTGGGGCACCAAGGAGCTGCGTCAGTGTGCGTGCGTCGACGTGCCGTCAGCTGCAGCGGCAACTCAGCGTCGGCGACGCAATGCTCAGTTGGACGCAGTCTGCTCGTGCTTGTCAGGCAAGATCGGCTCAGGGTTTTTGGTGCAGTTTACACAAAAAAGTGTCCTAACAGGTGTCCGGTGTTCTGTCCACCTGGCTGCACGCGGTGTCCTGTGTCTCGGAAAGAAAAGTTGCCCAAAACGTCGAGTGTGGTTTTGTCACTTTTATTGCGGGACATCACGCGGGACAGGACGCCAAGCAAGACACTCAAACGGATAGGACACCGGACATTTTCAGGACACCTTTTTTAACGCGTCGTTGATTGGTTGTGGGGAACTAAAATCACATCTGATTAGTTGCACCTCTGATCTAGGTGGCAGTTTGACTGAGCGAACGTGGCATTGACTTTTATTGACTGAGTTTTTTGTCATTTGGGTTTCATCATCAGTTCATATGGTCGGTTTCATTGCAGCGGAGCCCGCGTGCGCTGACAAATTCAGCTATTGCAACGATTGGCTGGAGGATTGCGGCAAACAGCCGTGGACGTACGACAGCTGCCGGCTGTCTTGCGGGTATTGCACTGCTGCTGACAACCTCGCACAGACACCAGTGCAAACTGCACCACCTACACTACCAGCCAGCACTTCTTCGGGTTATTATATTTGCTAGTTTTGTTTGAGTCTCTGTGCTAATTTCGTTGTTACTTTTCTTTTTTCCATTTTCTTTACTGCTACTCAGCAGTGCAAAAAGGTTGCAACAGGCTCTAACAATTCATCAAAAAAAAACTATTCCCTGAAAATATTCTTGCAGTGCCGTGCGAGCCAGACGACGATGAAGAGTGCGAGTGGCACAAGGACGAGTGCGCCCCACCCCCGCACTGGACGGCGCACCACTGCAAGACAACTTGTGGATTTTGTTGAAAACTCCATAAAAATGTAAAATGACACCTTATTTTTGTGATTCTGGACGTGGTTTTCAAATATTGATTTGCATATGGCGGGTTTGGAATAAAATGCAGTATTTTTGCAAAGTTTACGCTGCGAAGACATGCTTCATGATTTGGGTTAGCTTGTAACCAGCCACCGCATCTACAAAGCTAAACACAAATTGTATGCATAAAAACAAAGATGAACGTCAGTTTTTTCGGCTGCCGCCTGACACCGCGAGTTCTGGACACTGTTTTTTGCGGCGTAGCTGCGGACTGACGCATCACACCACCCTTTGTCGCACGGAGAACGTTTGAGGTTGTGCGGGTTGACTTGTCGAACTAACGTGCCAGGGGTCGCCGCGGTCTTCGTTTACCCGGTGAAACCGTAAAAACACACATGTCTCTGTCTAGGACTGTTTGACCAGTAAAAACGTGAAAACTGCACTATTGACCACAGCTGTTCACGCCACTGTTTCACCTGAACATACCGGTACTTGTGTAAAATCTTTAACAAACCGCCGAAGCCATAAAAATCTATTTTGTTGTTTTAAACGAAAATGGCGATTTTCATGGTTGTTTGTGTGAGCAAAGTAAATCCCTACTGGCTGCTTGAAAAATAAACTGGACTTTTTTTAAATTGCAGTAAAGAAAACATTTTTTAATCAAAACTTATTGCGTGGTTTTCAACGTTGGAGTACAATGAATTTTTTTAGTGAACAGAAAGATTAGGACGAGTTTAAACCCAGGGCCTATTTAAATTAGGACCCATGATTGAAACGTTTGCCGAACTAGCGTTGTTTGTTGTCGTTGATTTAGGAATGGATCCCATCTATGTAGAGTTGTTAAAAAACAAAAATCGTCATTTTTCTTTAAAAAATTTATTTTTTTAATTTTAAAACTCAAAGCTGTGCTAAATCAATCAGGGAGTTCGAAGAACCACATATGATATGCAAGCGTCTCCCAAATGACTCCCGTATAGCGGAACTTTGCAGATTTTGTTTTGGTGCCCTCAATTACCCTTTTTCCAAACCGTTACCATGCCTCTTCTTGTGTTTTGATTCCCAAAACGTCACTCATTGTCTCCAGCTAAAGTGAAGACAAACATACCGACTTGAAATTCGATCAATTCTTCTGATGATGTCGCGACGACACGACACGAAGCAGCAACCAGACAACGTAGCGCTTGCAAACGGAGCAGCTCGGACGCTCTGCGAAGCGAATCGTCACCTTATCTGCATCGGAAATTGTAAGTCAAGCTTTGACACGCTCAAAAACTTCATCGCAGATGTTGTCGAAGCCTAAAATCAGTCGGTAAAACGGTCCAAAATCGACTGCTGACGGTTTTACGAGGTAATATCAAAAAAAATTGTTGAACTTCCGAAAAATTGTGCCAAAATTGAGGTTTTCAGAGCCTATTAGAAGAAAATTGTTCGAATTTAAAAAAATCGGCATTTTTTTTAATCACTTAAAAAATCGATTTTTGTCTAACAACCCCAATCCCATCCCAAGTTTATTTCATATGCAATAAAGTGTTCTTTTCTTGAATACAACTTGGAACATGTGAAAAACGATGGCGCCATTTTTTCTCTGTTAATAAAATTTAGAATTTTCAGCTATCTAGATACTTCCCATGAGAACAAACAATGAACCGAAAATTCATTTTTTTTCATTGTGTGCAACGGAAATTTTCGGTGACAATTCATTTCAGTGAAGGTAGATGTACCTATTTGAAAAATGGGACGTGCGTTTTGTTGAATATGGTTTTTTAATGTTATTTTGATTTAAGAGTTTTAGATTATTCGTTTTTTTCAAACAGCGTTTTTCTCCGTTACTTTTGAAAGCAGATCTGCTTTTGTGCGGACGGGAATATACTGTTTGGAAACATGCCAACAATGAAATTGATACCGCGAAAAGAATAGATTGCATGTATGTCGATTAAATGATGCCCACCCGTGAGTTTTGTTAATCGTTTGAAAAAGTCGAAGCATAAATCGAGCCTTCATTGACTTTTATGGTGAAAACAAACAAAACAGTTTTCAACAAAAACTCGCCATGAAAATTTAAAAATCTAATGAAATTTGACACTGACTTCGACTTCCCTTAACAACGCTCATCGTGCAGAATTTCATGTTTTTGACTTTTTTCGATTATTTTTTTCCGGTGGGAGTCAGAGTTGGATTTGCGTACGTGATGTTTTACGCGACAAAAAAAACTGATTTTGAACACAGTGAAATAAGCAACTGGTGGCCACAATTAAAAGTGTCGGCTACCAGAACCAACAATGGCCGAAGCAGTATTCTCAGATCAAAATTCAGCAACATGACCGAAGACAAGCAACACGATTCCCTGGTTGACCGTCTGAGCACAGCCCACGGATTGGACGATTTTCAAGCCTCAGAAACGTCGCTAGAAAAAACGTTTTGGGCAGGCGTTCTCATTTTAGGCGTGCTTATGGCTGTTTGCTCTGGATTTTTGTTGATCTTGTATTATTTCACACCGCCGCACTTTGTCAGCACGTTATCCATGAGGGACAATTTACGTCAAGAGCTTCCGAATGTCACGATTTGCAACCAGAATCGCATTAATCGCACGTTGGTTTGTGAAATTGTGGTTCACAGTTGAATATTTCTGTTTTAAGGGGTTCGGACGATCGATTTTAAAATCTGATCGCACCAAAGTATCCTGCAAGAAGGCGCCCTCAATTTCAGCTGTTTGCACTGGGCGAAAACGAAGACTTGGCCGTGGCACTGTACGGAATGACGTTCTCCTTCTCAGCTCAGGTCAACCTGGGCATTGAGCTGTTTATGGCTGACGGACTCGATGAGGTGCTCAACTTGATTCAACTGTTAGTTTGCATTTTTCGTCGACTTTCTGGCATCTGCTGATTGGTTCTCACTCACACACAGGTTATCGGGTCTTGTCTTGGTCGGATTACTGTACGTTGTTCCGCCACACCGTTACCAGCGCTTCACGTTTGCGTTATTGTTGATCTCAAAAACCGAACTGTTTCTGAAGTGGCCAAACTGTAATTTCATGTCACTCCTACAAGTGAACGGCACTAACCCAAGTGCTGATGCTGTCAAAAGACGCCAACAGCTGTTCCACTGGCTTTCTCCCGGCATCATTGAGCTGATGCCAAGAGCATTTGCGGCGTGGATTAGATTCACCGAACGAACGGACATACCGACTCACCTGAAACAACCAAAGCAACTGCTGAACTACCTCGGACACAGTTGCGAAGAGACGTTCTTGAGGTACAGTCTAACTCAATGTTGATGCATGCATTCTGTGCATGAATTGCTGAGTTCGCCATAGTTTGGTTTGTGCAGAATGCATGCATCACGTGACCACCAACCAATCAGCTAGTTGGATATGTTATTGAGTTAGACTGAACATACATACATATATACAACATTGGGTTAGACTGTGTATAAGTTCAAAGATGGTTGGTTGGTCGGTTGTAAAACATGTTAAAACACAAGAAAAAAAACTATAATTTTTTATATCTTGTGTATTTGCTCTCTTTTCATACGAACAAGTACGTATAGATCTTAAAAACGGTTTGGATTAAATAACCGGTTCTTAGATGCAACAACAAAGTTAAGAGCCTACTCTTGGATTCAATTTTCAACGATTCCGTTTCATCTAGGCGAGTACAGGTCTTGGATCCGTGAGAGCCGTCGCACTTCTTAACAAAGCTCTCTTCACCTTCGCAGTCAGTAACAACAACTCCATTTACAAGGTGCTTTGCGTCGGGCACACTGTTCGACTGTTGCAAGCACGTGATGCCCGTGTTCAATCACGAATACGGCCTTTGCTACGAGCTGCAGCCACCGGCACTGCCCGGCGAAACGAACGCACGCCAACTCTTTTTAGGTTGTGTCAGTGACAAAACTCTGGGGGGGCTGACACTGGCGTACAATCACCGGCTTGGTTTCGTGCCCTTGTCTTTCCCAATGCTGAGCGCTAAAGTTGCAAAAATTGTTGACATATGTTATTTGCAAGCATCGTTGATAAACGGCGGGCCGTTCGGCAATCAAAGCAATATTTTTGTTGAGAGAGGGGGGTTCAAAGACAATAAATGATGCAATCAATCATCACCGTTTTAAGCAGGAATCGCTGAACTTGCATAACATTCATTCATTCATTCATTCATTCATTCATTTTATTTCGCAAAAAGTAGGAAACTCTGATAAAACTGTATGACTTTGAACACTACGTATGTGTAGTACGGACGGAGATCAAAATGTACATTGTACAAAATGTACAAAATGTACCAAAATGAACATTGGTTTTGGTCAGGTGAAGCATTCGGTCTGCACGTGCAACTCGACCCGTCCTTGGAGGCGTACACACCGGTTTGGATCAACAACATTCTTCTCGACGGACTGGTGGTGGCCGTTGACGACGACCCAAAGCGAATGTACTTTGTTGAGCCGATTCCTCTGGCGCCCGGCAGCTCGACCAGCGTCAGCCTCCGACGCACAATCACGACCGTGAACGTGACAAACACGAACTTGTTCCCGCCGGACTGCGTCTGGAATCGAACGTTGCGAGATATCGGCAGGTGAGACGAACATGAATACGTTTGCTTTCAAATTTCACCTGAATCGCCTAAATGGCCTGGAAAAACTTGTCGCACAGTTTCTTCAGCACTTCGAGGTTGTTTTTAGTACGGTACGGACACAAACAACCAGCAAACCACGACATTGTAGCGTCTGTGGGTGTTTTTGTGCGTCTGTCAAAACTTTCAGTTGATTGTGTGGTGGTGCAATCCAAATTTAAAAAAAACCATTTGAGACCGAAACAAACTGAACAGTTTCGCTGTGCAAAGTAGACGATCATTCAGTTTGCTACAAGCATTTCTCAGCCAAATACGACCAGTTCAACTGTGTGTTCGACTGCATGCAACAGCTGACGTTGCACCTCTGTCGCTATGGCTTGATGGCTGAAACGCACACATTTGCATTTGCCGCAATGCAATCTGACGACCATGGCAAAATGCGTGCGCCAGTTTGCTGTCTCACTTTCGGCGTTGTTCAAGTTTGATTTGGTTTTGTTTGGTTGCAGTTCTTTTCTGGAGAAGCGAAAAATGGACGGAACATTTGGTGTGGCTAACTTGGCTTTTTGGCTCGAATTTTTTTGGGAACAAAATGTCGATTCGAACTGTTCGCATCAACCATTTTTCCGATGGGGGTATACTGATGCTGATTGGTGATTTCAGTGAGAGTTGCAATCAATCAGCGTGTTGTGCTTGAATGTTTTGCAGCCCAGCCACGCAGTCGAATGTAGTCATTCCCGTTTTTAACGTGCGTCTCCAAGTACAAACCTCCGTGTGAGCCGCAGGTGAAATTGACTTCGTCGGTGGAAACGGTAAAATACCCGGGAAGCCGATACGTACGATCGTTGGGGGCAAGTGACGCAAAGTGAAAACGTATTGTTGCGTTTCGCCTGCCCAAAAACAAAATAAACACTGTTTAGATTTACGCAAAAGAGAAACAGTGGAACACAAAGTATGCGAGACTGGATCGAGCTAAAAAATATTTTCCAAACACTGAAGAAGTGCAAGTGCAAACGGAAGAGACGACGCCACTGGATCGACTCGTAGCAAATATCGGTGGATCTATGGGTAGATTGTTTGCCTTTTTTACAAATTTAAAAATTTATTCGTTAAACCGATGAATAAAAAACTACCGTATTATCTCAATAAACCCCCATGGGGGATTAATACGTCAGCGACTTTTAGGGGTGGGGTTTATTGGTGGGGGAGATTATTGGTGGGGGGGGGGGGGGTTAGTTACAAACAAACTCTAGGTGTGGTGGTTTATTGAAAAATAACAAAAATACCTTCCATGGCAGGCAAGGAAGTCGCAGAAACTTCTACTCTACATAGAAATTTCCTTTTATAACAGCCTTTGTAGTGAAATTACCATTAACTCATCCATTTGGGGCCTTTGGTAGCACAATTTCATCATTTTTCACTGCAACAGCCACTGAATTCATGGGTATGTGTTTCAAACAGGTTTCAATAATCCCCATGGGGGGACTATTTTAAGGGGGATTATTCGGAAACTTGTCGTGGGGTGGGGGGTTTATGTGCGGCTTTGTTTAATGTTGAAATATCGTGCATGACGCATTTTTGATTGTGATAAAATTATGTCACTTATCATCATACAATAAAAACTCGAT
>JASANC010004127.1:0-42477 GCA_030248135.1 Theristus sp. LFF4_11
CACATTGTTCTAATCTTGATTCTTGACAAGAAGACAATTTAGATGTTCAATTGAGATAAGCAACCAAAAACACATACAGCTGCATATATCCGCATATGCAATCGCTCCCAGCCACAAAACTGCGTCGCATGTGGATTCGTGGTGGTAGGTAACTTATTTTTGCAGATCATGTTTTGCGTTGTGATCAGGCGATGCGTGTGCTGGTGCGTTGCACAGGCCACAGCAGCCGCACGCACGTTTGCGCATAATGGCTGCACTCGGCCTATTTTTCTGTCTGGCTGTCACCAATTTTTGCGTTTTTATATCGCACGCGCGCTGCTCGAAACTCAATTCAACGTTCGTACCTTTCACGTCCAGAACAATACTTCCCAGTTTCGCTGTGTAGCAGCAGTAAAAAAAATGATAAATTTCACCTGATCACACTCGCCAACACGCCGCGAACGAACACATCAGAAATGTTCACGCATAAAAAAACTGCACATATTGGAGTTTGCGAGAGGTTTAATGGCGAACCAATCAAACCGGTTCTCGTCAAGATAACTTTTGTTCCCGTCAGTCATTCAGTTCTTCGAGTGGCATTAGTGTTGGCTGGAAAACCATTGTTGTGCTTTTGCTGCAACACGCCTCGTTTGCGAGTACTGAATGCATGGAACTCTTTTTCGCTTATTTTCAGATCCTGATTTTCTCAGGTTTCACGACAACATTCGCAGTATGATATCCACGCGCACCTACGAAACGACGTTCGCTCGCGACCACACTGAACTGACAACGATAACTGTGGCAGATGACGTCACTACTGAACTGAATGACGTCATCGGTGATTCGGCGTTCGACAAAAGCTGGCTAAGAACTAATTTGTTATCGATCGTGTTTTTCGTCGCCGTCGGCCTATCCGTTCCCGGTGTGATGTTGGCCATCGATTACAGCGTCTGCACGAATTCGAGCATTTTCTCACGGCCGTTCTACCGTGGGATAATCAGCAACGACACCAGAAGACACCGTGAGACCGGCGTCGTGGGCAACAATCGCAGCAGTGACGCACTGTTCAATGACAAAACTGACATTACAGGCGCGACGAACCACGTGCTGATACCACCGATTGTATTGGCCGTCCACTGTGTCATTGTCGTGCTGTACTTGACCGTTGGGATTGCGAAACTCGCGCGATTCTTATTCAGGAGTCCGAGTAAGCCAGCAAATTCGCTGCTGCAGCCATTGCGAAATGCTCACCATAATAACGCTGGCGACCACTTGCCGCCAGTAAAGTTGCCAACATCGGCCGTCAACGCGGCGACCAACTGCCCAGCTCCACCAAGTGTGGCGCTTTTCCTGCCAGTTGTCGTCGCGTACACATCGCTGGCGACTGTTGGCGGCGTCGTCTTCATGGGCGGCGTCATCTCCAGCGTGCAGCGACGTGCGTCCTGTCCAATGAAATCGGAACTGTTCATGATGGCGCTGCTTCAAAGCTTTTATCAAGTGCCGCTGTTGCCAGCGTTGATCGGCGTCTTTCTGCTGGCCGTCACAAAAATCGCCCATGAAACTCGTGTGATCATTCACCATAAATTGTTGCGAACTTGCATTTGATTGAAATATTGATAATGAGAGGAGGTCCCGAAATATACTGTATATTAACTCACAGCGTTGTCAGTCATTGTCAAAAAAAGCAACAACAACGAACGAAAAACACACGACACAATCGTATAATTGAATTAAATTGAGCACGCAAAATACACGTTTACCACACAGTAGCTTATATTTTCGAGTGTGTCAGACACGTTCACGGGATTTTAACCTGATCCTATTAAAATTCATTTTGCTTTCCATGTTCAGCCCCATACGTGATTTTGTTCACTGATAGATAGACTTTCGTGCAAAAAATCCGCAAATTAAACTTTTGTGGCAGCAATTTTCTGCACTTTTCAACTTGCACTGCTGTAGCAAAAACCTGCGCGTTTCATGAAACTTGAAAGTTGAAAGTTCCAACCTTCACTTGTGTGCTAAAAGAGCACTGGCTTCTAGCCTAAGCTTCTAGCCTCAAGCATTCAATCTTTAACCTCCCGTCCAGCGCTAGTTCAACACTCTGCATCTGCACGTTGATTTCCGTGTTTTCGTTTTATCACATACCGCGCACACGCCGCGCGCCATCACTCCCCTGCCGTTGATCAGTTGTTGCCTTTTTATAAAAAAAATTGTTTTTGTTAAATTTCAAAAAATTCGTGTTTTAAACAGTAGCGAAAGCGGGACAGTACCGAAGACGAGGGGGGGTGGGGGGGGGGTACACCTAGGGTTGTTAAACAAAAATGAAAATTTTTTTTTTTAAAAAGTGATTAAAAAAAAACAAAAATGCCGATTTTTTTTAAATTCGAAAAATTTTCTTCTAATATGCTCTGAAAACCTCAATTTTGGCAAAATTTTTCGAAAGTTCAACAAAAATTTTCTTTGATAAAACCTCGTAAAACCTTTAGCAGTCGATTTTGGGCCGTTTTACCGACTGATTTTAGGCTACGACAACATCTGCGATGAAGTTTTTGAGCGTCCCAAAGCTTGGCCTACCATTTCCGATGCAGATAAGGTGACGATTCGCCTCGCAGAGCGTCCGATTGTGCTCGCTGCTCCGTTTGCAAGCGCTACGTTGTCTGGTTGCTTGCTGCTTCGTGTCGTGTCGTCGCAACACCATCAGAAGAATTGATCGAATTTCAAGGCGGTATGTTTGTCTTCACTTTAGCATTAGTTTAGCTGGGGACAATTAGTGACGTTTTGGAGGTCAAAACACAAGAAGAGGCATGGTGACGGTTTGGAAAAGGGGTAATTGAGGTCACCAAAACAAAATCTGCAAAGTTCCGTCATATGGGAGTCATTCGGGAGGCGCTTGCATATCATATGTGGTTCTTCGGACTCCCTGATTGATTTAGCACAACTTTGATTTTTGAAATTAAAAAAAAAAAATTTAAAAAAAAAACAAAAATGACGATTGTTGTTTTTTTTAACAACCCTAACCCCCCCCCCCCAGAGCACCCGAGACCTCCGGGGGGGGGGGGGGGTGGGGGGGGTCACGCGACACCCACCCCCCAAAACCTGACACTGGACCATCCACACCCCCCCTCGAAATTTGCCAGACACCCCCCACCCCCCCCCCTAGATGGACCTGAGTAACAGTGACACCCCTCAAAAATTTTCTCGGACCACCCAAAAATCATGAATTTTTGCTCAAAAATCATGATTTTTTGTCTTTAAAGTCCATAATATAAGCTAAATATGTGATAACTTGACATTCTTCATTGTAGTTTCAAAGATTTTGCAGCAAAATTTAGCGTTTTTCCTTCAAAATTTAAGCGAAAAAATCTCATGGGTGGGGTGGGGGGTGTGCACCTAGGGTTAGGGGAAAAAAAATCCGGATTTTTTTTTAAATTAAAAAAAAAATTAAAAAAAAAAATTTTTTTTACAAGTTAGGTTTGTTCGAAGCGTCTCGTCGAGCTGAGTTCATCTAGACTATTTTCAGAACGATCCGGAAAACTATAAGAGCGAAAATCGTGTTTTATTGAAATTATGTCCATTTCATAGAGGGAAAGTTGCATTTTCAACAGTAAAACAGGACAATTTTCGACGTGTACTTGAATATTGAACCGTTCTTAGTTGTTCCTCTTTAGAAAATCACCAAAATTTGACTGTGTTAAAAAATTCCTGTTTGCTGTAGCTAAGTCGGCAACCCCTGTCGACCCGGTCGCCCCCCCCCAAGACACTTACTTTCAGGTTCAACCAGCTATGCTATCTGCCACATGGCGAGAGCCCACTCTTCAAATCATCGTATCGAAAACACGTACCATGATTTCGCGATCACGTTGCGGGCAACTGACAGACGCAAGTTTAACACGTTAGTTTAGCTCAGCACGCAAGTTTTAACATTTGGCCATGTTATCGGGTATCTGAAAAACGGTCGTGTGATGTGGTATTAACCAATCCATGTATCTCCGCTCCAATTGTTTAACAATATATCGCACAACTCCATTGTAGACCTATAACATACGCCAATCAACAAAATATCATGTTCATCTCATGGCCTACCGACTGAAAAAACATGTTCTAAGTTGCAAGAAAACGATTTCTGAAACGATATTTCAATTCAGTTAAGTCATTTCAACGCTAAAAATTGACTCTAGAAGTCATCCAAATTGAAAAACATGGAGTACGTCGGTCAAAATGACCAAATAATGACATTTACCTAAGCACACAAAGAAGTTGGGAAGAAAATTTGGTTTGAACTTTCAAAAAATTGTGCCATAAATCGAATTTTCAGAGCAAAGTAGAAGAAAAATTTTTCAAATTTTTTTTTTAAGTTTGAAAAAAAAAATCCAATTTTTTTTTTTTTTAAAACAAAAAAAAAATAAAAAAAAAATTTTTTTTCAAAGCCCCTAACCCTATGTGAACCCCCCCAGAAAATTTTCTACAATAGTGCACCCCCCCATGGCCCACGCCTGGGGGGTGTCACTGTACCATGACTGACACCCCCCCCCCCACTGAAAAATTTTCGGCACCCCCCCCCACGTGACGACACCCCCCCCCCTCGAAAATTTGCTTTCGCCTTCGGTCGGTACTGAAGCGGGACCTCGGGTGAGGGGGGGTGTTTGCCTAATTTTAGAGGGGGGGGGGTCAGGTGCCTTCTCGGTGAGGGGGGGGGTGCACGGGCAGCAAATTTTCCTGAGGGGGGGGGGTGCACTGGCAGAAAAATTTCGCGAGGGGGGGTGCACGGGATCGCACGGGTAATACCAAATTTTTGCCTTAGAAAAACACAGAAATTTTTGTAAAATACAGAATATTTTGTGCAAACAAGCTGCTTGTTTGGTCAGAAACAACAAAATCTATGCATAGACAGACACAAACGTCAAGAAAAATGCAAAAATTACGGTATTTTTGGAAAAAATTGAGATGAGATTGACCACCGTGAGGGGGGGGGGGTGCGATCCCGTGTTTTCTCGCGGAGGGGGGTGGGGGGAGTCTCGTACCCGTGTCGAGGTAAAGGGGGGAGGGGGGGTACATGGGTATCTGCCCGTGCACGGGCAGGATTTTCGCCTGAGGGGGGGTGGCTGAGGCCTGAGGCCCCCCCGCACTTTCGCTACTGGTTTTAAAAGTTTTAAGTTGAACTTTACAAAGGCAAACTGGCCAAACTAGAGTTCTTAAAAAATTCAAAATTTCAAAAAATTGAATAAAAAAAAACAAAAAATGCCGATTTAAAAAAAAATCACTAAAAATAAAATTTTTTTGGTGTTTATCAGCCAGCAGCGGCTAAACAAAAGAGAAATAAAAAAGGCTCTCTCTGTTCGGAAAGAGAAGGAAGCAGCGAGTGCCGCCGCCGCCAGCGACGCGACAATGAGCGCTCTGTTGCCGCATCTGCTGCGCTCGACTGCGATCAGCGGCGGCCGCCCGTGTCGTCCAGCCGTGTTTCGGGGGGCAACGGTGTTTTTAGCGCGTCCATTCGCAAGCACATCCGTTGCCACCACAAAGGACGACGCCGCCGCCGTCGCAAAAACTGCGAAAAAGGACGAAGAAAGTCAGTTTTGGTTTTGTGAATGCGTTTTTTGACTTGACTTTGAGTATTATGAATTGAAATGAATGAGAGCGTTGCAAGCATCAACCGCTGATTCTGTCCTGATCAGTCTGGTGTTTGTCAGAATTGTGACCGTGACGGAAACGAAAATGCCAACATTCTTGGATGGAAATCTGTTTTTCAAATGTGCTTGCTTGCAAACATAGTTGTTCCAGAGCCGAGTTGTTGGGGGGGGGGGGCGATATAGATAGCTGGAGCAAATTTTCTAGACAGATAGATAGCTGGAAAATTTGGGGGGGGGGCCGCGGCGGGGGCCATGTGACTTTGGGGGGGGGGGGGGCGGGGGGGGGGCCGGTCAAAATTTTGAAATTTGATAGATATATAGCTAAAACGCTAAAAAGCTATAAAAACAGCAAAATAATGCTAAAAATACACTAAAAATCAAGTATAAACGCGTATTTTACCCAAAATTAGCGAAATTTTCAAGAATTACGAGCAAAAATGGTCAATTTTGGTCAAAAATTGACTCATTTTATGTCTTCGAAGACAAAAATTTTCAGATAGATAGCTGGCTGAGAAAATTTTTTGGATAGATCATAGCTGAGCCGAAAAAACCTGTTTGATAGAGATATATTCGAAATTTTTTTGGGGGGGGCCGGCCCCCCCCCCCAGGCCCCCCCTAGAACAACTATGCTTGCAAATGCACTGGCTATGGCACACATGTATATTTTCACACCAATTGTACGTTGCTTTGCTTTTTGCACATCCATCCTCCATCATTTCAGTTCATGATAGATACACAAAGAATGTCTGCTGACCTGAGAGTTAAGGAAAGGAACTGTTGCTAACAGGAGGCTACAGGAAGGACTCAATAAGCTCGCCGATCAAAAATGATTTTTCCAGAAAAAGGTCTGCTGCACGACCTCGGCGTGATCTACGTGCCGGAGAACGCCGGCAAATGGCGATACGTGCCGAAGGACTACAAGGAGTTCCCGGAGCGCGACGTCGAGCACTATCCGCATCCGAACATGCAGGAGTTCCCGTCGAAGGTCAGACTCGGCGTCATTCCGGACAGCTGGTTTCGGTTCTTCTATCCGAAGACCGGCGAAACTGGTGAGCCATGGAGAATGCGGGCGCAATTTGTGACAACTGCGCGCTGGGTTTGCTGAAATAACGCAGGACAAAAAATCCAATTGGATGCTTTTTTAATTCTCGCTTCTTTCTCAAACTTCCGTATCTGTGGGCCATGGGCTTTCTGATCTGTCAGTTGTTGTGATGAGCTTTATGATCACTCTATGGAACTTTCTGCTTCCAAATTACCGACTGTCTTGCCGCGGGATAGTTCTTTTGTGATTTTTTTGCCTGACTTTCGAGCAAACCATCATTACTCTTTCATTTACATGGTGAATGGTAAGTGATTGGTGAATTGATTCTACCGCTGACCAAGATTCTCGCATTGTCACTGCTCGTGGCCTGGGTGGTAGTGCGTTAGACTCGTTGTCAAAGCGTTCAGGGGATCGAGCCCCGCCGAGGGGTGTATAGGCACTTAATGACAGAGAAGAACTCGATGGGCGCCCTACTCGATGGCGTTCTGTACGCTTCTCTGGGTTAGCCCTGGCTAAAAACATCGCCTAAAATGAAAATCCCAACAACAACAACAACAGGCGGCTATCTGTTCCTCGGCGGTCTCGCTGTCTTGCTGCTGCAGAAGGAGTTGATCACGTTCCACCCGATGTGGCACAAGATTCTGTTCGAGGGCTCGCTCGTCTACATCGTGCTGTTGTTGGCCGGCAAACCGCTGGCGACCTACTGGCACTCGAACACCGAACAGGTGCACCGCAAACGCACGAAATGGGCCGAGGATCAAGTGGCCTACTTTCAGTGGGCCATTCAGGTGGGGGCGCTGGTTTTGTTTATAAGACACTTGTGGAAGAATGACAACGTTTGTTTGGTGCATGCGCCAATCAGCATTTATTTGATAATAGGCTTCTCCACCGTTTGGAGCTGCGGTGTTTATTTGATTTGGTCTGAATTGCGCAACCGAATAACGAAAAATTCAGGCAGCCGCAGCAGAGCAGGCGACCGCAAAACAGTTGGCCACGATTTTCTTCGAGGCGGAGCGTGAGCGGCTGCTGCTCAAGGCGGAACACATGTATCGAGAGCAAGTCAACAAGATTGGCACTGCCGTTAGTTTGGAATCTTTTTGTTCATTTTTCACGGCAAATGCGGAAAAATTTGTCCCTTTTTTGCATTTGCTGTTCAGTTTTCTGATGAATTGGCCGTTAATTTGGAATCCGCTCATTTTCTATAGCAAATGCGGGAAACTGCTCTTTTTTGCATTTCTGTTCAATTTTCCTGGTGAATTCGTTACTCCGCTCCGCTTCATTTCTTTCTCACTTCCAGGTGAAAAGTCGCCTGGATTACGTGCTGGAATGCGAGCTGACGAAACGACGATTTGAACGACAATACCAAGTGAAATGGATTGTGGACGAAGTATGAAAAACGCTTTGTTTTTATTTTGTTTGGTTTTCTCATGGAATCCTTGTCTGAAGACGTTTTTTACAAATGATCTCAATCTGATGTTGTAAAGTCAACCTGCAAACACACTGGCACACTGCTCGCACGTGGCAACACAGTGTATGCCGGTGTGTTTGTGACTAAACAAGGGCTAAAAAAATGCACAGTTTTCAAGCAAGAAAGTTACCGCAATATACCAGTGGCTTTGCGTAATTTCGTCCCTGGTTCCTTCATCTCATTCTTGATTTCAGGTACGCAAAAGCATCACACCTCAACTCGAAAACGCAATGTTACAACAGTGTGTTGTTGATTTACAAGCACTAGCGACGAAGAAATGAAACACCTTTGAAAAGTTTTTTTTACTTGAAAAAAGTCATGTAGATTTGTATCTTGTGCATAGCGGTCCTGTTGTTTGTGTTTACCCGAAAGTTTCAAAGTGATTTCTTGTTTTTATCGAATTAGTTTTTTATCTGTAGTCAACAAAGTCACAACAAACCCCGTGGTCGTCAACTTAGGGCCTAATTTCTAGGCAATTTGCGCTTTTTGTCCGGTTTCTGCGATTGTTTGTTTTTGAATTTTGATTGTGCTTAGAGAAACATAAATAAAAATGTTCTGTGTTCTGTGTTGAATATACATGGAATGAGTACAGAGGTTTTTGCTTCAAGTGTACTTGTATTGAAATGATCGTTATGTTTGACCAACCTTTTTCCTTTCCAGCAAACGAACTCGCACTACAAAAACAAAACAAAAAACTGTGATCGTATTTTTAGCATCAAAACAACATGGTTGTGAAGATTCACATTTTATACTGGTCAGTTTCCTCAATTGGTGATATTATTTTGAAAAAAATTCGAGCTCGCTGATTAGCTGCATCGCGCAGCTTACCAGCCAGTCGCCGTTTTCGGTTGTGTACGTGCGTTTTTTTGAGAAATTCTGAAAATTTTCGCAGTGGTGCCTGAGGGTACCGTCCGAAGGCGGAGAGGATTCGCCAAACGATCGAGGACGAGTTTCGCGGGGAGCAGCTGGAATTTTCGATGGAGGGAACACCGACGACGACCGGCTGGATGGAGATCACGGTCAATGGCACGTTGGTGCACTCGAAAAAGGTGGCACTGTTATTTGAAGTGGCGAACTCGAAACCATAGGCAATCCACTGGTTGGTTTGCTGATGCATCCATTGCTGTGGAGGCGGAGTCTGTCCTGCACGGAAACCATGCACCACGTGATCACTAACCAATCAGCTGATTTGTCTATTGTGGTCCGTTTTTTGTGGTGCATTCGCTTGAGACCTGGTCATCATCATCCTGGTGATCTGGGCAGTCAACCAGCTGAGTTCGATTTGTCTGTGCTGATTGGGTCAAATCGAGTTGATTTCATTTGAAATTTAACTCGTTTATTGATCACTTCACTTTTGATAATAAGAAAGATGTGATCAGTTTTGTGACGCAACTAAGAATGTCGGTGTACCACCAATCAATAAAAATATTTGATTTTGATTGAATACGTGACGGTGACATTGAAATGGCAAATAGCAAAGTTGAGCAAATGTTTTTTCGTTTTTTTTCAGAACGGCATGGGTCACGTGGACTCGAAGCAGAAAATGGACAACATTTTGAAGGCCGTCGAAGCAGCAGTGCACTAAGACTCAATCGGCTGGGATTTCTGAATGCATTTTTCTTAATCGCAAGTGCGAAAAACAGTTTGTTGTTGTTTTTTGAACTTTTTTCATTCACAACTTTTTTGCATCGTCTCATGTTTCAGGTTTTGGTTTCAAAAGTGACGAATGCTACGTAAAGTTGCTCACAAGCAGCCCGTTGCGTTCTGATGCGCAAAAACCGAACGTCTGTGTGACTTTTTTGTGATTTATCCGTTTGGCTTCACGAATTTTTTTTGATGTGTCAAAAATTCTTTATTGTTCAACAAAGATCGAGTCACTTATTTTTTTACAGCCACTGTGATTCTAGATCCACCACTAGATCCATTGTATGATATTTGAAGAAACCCTTTACAAATGACTGAATAAACTTTTTCAATTCATTGGCGTTGACATTTTTTCTCTGTATTCGTGTTTATCCGCTTTCAAGCTCTGTAGCCTTTTTTGCGCACCAGTTGGCTTGAAAATATTGATTTTTTTGTGGTTAGCAACAATATCGCTTGCTCGATTGTGTATTGCCCAGATTTCTGTCAGAAGTATTTGTTGACAACCACAAGTTTTTTGTTGGCCTCAGCTAAACAAACAAATTCAACCTATCAGCCTTGAATGCTAGCTTTTATGAAGCCATCCCTTGAAAATTGCGAAATTTTGGTAGGAAACCTGAAAAACAAGTGTACCATGGACAACCGCAACGATGATGAGTCAGAACAAGAGCAACTGGAACTGGCCTGTTCCACCAGTCAGCATTTGTCCGAGGCGCATTTGACCGAAATCATGTCCCTGCTAGAGTCGCTGCCGACAAACGCAACCGATGAACACAAATTTGAAGTTAGTGGTATATTTTTTTGTTTTTTTTGTATATTTTTGTTTTTGCAAACCAACTGTACCCTTTTCAAATTCGGTGATGATTGTGTAAACCAACAAACGTACCCCCAGAGCGTTTGTCGACTCCAAGCAATACTTCTGGAATGAACTGGCTGCAGCGGCGAGGTGGATCAGATAACCCTTCCAGAGAATCAGCATGTTTGGCTTCGATTTTTAGCTGTGTAAAATTGAAATCGTGCAGTTTCAAATCATTAAAAAAGCCACTGCCCTCATTTACAGCACGTCACCGAGCGGTATCAGTTTCTGCTCGATCAATATCAAGAAAACCCACAGTTGCTAGACGCTGTTCTGCCGGATCTCGTCCAGAAACTGTTGACTCAAATCGATATCACCAATTCGGACGTGAACGTAACGGACGCGAAATGTCGTCTCGCGTTTCAGTATTTACTGCACACGACCAAGGTTGAAATTCTTTTTTGACCAAGGTGGAAATTTCGGATCTTTTTGCAATTGTATTTCTCTGATTGGTGCGGTTGTTCTCCAGCTATTACCACAAATGTGAACTAGTGTCGTGTGTGTCGCCCTATCTACGATCAGGCAGACTGCACGTGAGCGCTAATTCAGCAACCTCTCCAAAACGCCGAAATACGGGTCCCGAATTTAGACGGCCTCACTAGGATGGTGGTGCAGTGCAGTCCGTCGCGTATCACGCTGATTGGTTCTGGTTTGGCGGCTGGCATTTTGCGACCAATCTAGTGCGTTCCAATTCAAAGGCAGCCAATAAACGAATCGCATTCAAAAGTTGATACCTGCCCGCATAAGAAACCACAATCATAAAAAAATCCATTTCCACCCCAATGGTACCATTCCCCAGGTACGCGGCGAGAAAGTGATGCTGCGTCTGTTGCCACACGAAGCGAATTACGTGGAGCCAGTGTTACGAGCCCTTGAGTCAGCCGTTGCCGCCAGCGCGCAGCGTGTGAACGTTCCCACGGCCTCTTCTGCCGCGCCACCGTGGGAAACAGAGTACATGCTGCTACTATGGATGGTCATACTCGCCAAGACGCCGTTCGATTTGGAGCGCTTTGACGGCGGCAACACGGCGAATTCGTTGGTGAGGAAACCTCGGCGGGGCTCGATCCTCCGAACGCATAGACAATAGTTCAACGCGCTACAGGCCACGAGCGGTGACAGTTGTGGGAAAAACACGAAAACTACGGCATTGTAATATTCACAAAGTTGCAGCACGCTGATTGGTTGTTTTGTTGTATAATAGACGCGGATTCAGCCAATCAGACTGTTTCGTTGAACTTCAGTCAGTTCAGTTTTGTCAATAGTTTTTATTTTGCACGTGGATATGCAGATGAAGTTGGAAAATGATGAAATGAAGAATGTAATGCTCAAAAAGTTTGCTACATTGGGGTTTGTGCCTAACAAGAGCATCAGATATTCTTCTAACAACATACAAATTACAGTTACAGTTCAACTTTCACGACACACACAACACTTCGCAGACAATCCAGGTTGACACGTTATTTTTGAAACCAAAACGAACCTGAGACAACCAATCAGCGTTCTGCCGATATTCTTCGTGTGAATGCTAACAGACACCGTGGGACACAGTTGCACGTTGTGTTTCGCAGGTGGAACGAATCCGCACAGTGGCGGTGTTCTACGTGACGCGACCGGACAAGACGCAACAGGCCGCATCGTGGCTGTTGGCCGAGCTGCTGTCGCGTCCCGACGTGGCCGGGCAGCTGTTGACCGCGTCGTTGCACTCCGCCTTCTCCGAGTTATCAGGTTCGCTGCTGATTGTGTGTGGGTCGAATCGGCAACATTTGAATTTCGTTTACCAGCAGTGTTCAGCCAATCAGCATGTCAGATTCCTGAAATTATGATGCTGAAATTTGGCTGTGTGTGTGTGTTTTTGCCGTTTGTTGTTTGCGCTGAGCCGATAATATCCACAAACATATTGTTCTTGTGCTACCGTGAGATACGCAGTAGCAAAACAAGCTCGTGCGAAATTTCACAAGTTTTGACGTTTGTTTCTGACTGGCTGCTCAACTAATCAAGTGGTTCAACCAATCAGCGACAAGAGAAGGCATCCTGCTATCCCCGCTGTTCTCGTCACAACAACCGTAACTGTTCTATTAAAGGGGCATTCATGAAGTAGTATTTAATGACCGCGTAGCGTAACACAGCTGCGCGTCACTAAATGCTGCTTCATAAATGCACCTCAAGTCTGACATTTTCAGCCCTCACCGACCTGCGCCAACTGCAACAGTCGCGCTCCGCCGCCGGCCAGCTGTCACTTTTGGCGCGAATTTTGAAACAGGCACGCCGCGAAGACCTGCTGCCATTGGCCGGCTGTCTATTGCGCGAGGTGACTGCGCTCGACTTGGACGGCGTCGATGCGATGCTGAAGAAGTTGGCTGTGAAGGTGAGTTTTAGTGCCGGGTTTCGAATGTTTGGCGTCGTGGCGTCAGCCGATATTGTGCAGTTCGTTGTCTGGTTGTTGTCGTTTGTTGTTGTTGGGATTTTTAGGCGATGTTTTTAGCCAGGGCTAACCCAGAGAAGCGTACAGAACGCCGTCGAGTAGTGCGGCACCGATCGAGTTTTCTCTGTCATTAAGTGTCTATACACCCCTCGGCGGGGCTCAATCCCCCGAGCGCACAGACTGTAGTCTAACGCTTTACCACCAGGCCACGAGGGTGACAAAGTTTGCTTTCTGTCAGTTTATTTGGCGCGCGAGGTAAACAGGACAGCGCATGAATTGAGTGGCGCGAAATGGTTTGGCATTGTAATGCAAAACTGAAGGGTGGTGTGCGTGTCGATATTCAGTTGTTTTTTATTTCATCACCCCCTTGCGTTTTTGCACAGTCGGCCATTCACGCCAAACGCCATGGTCGGGTGTGGCAAAACGGCACCGTTTTCCCCACCTGACGATGGAAATCATTGATTGCGCGTTTGCTCAGGTGATCCAACGAATCGGGCTCGTCTTCCTGCCGCCGCGACTGGCCGCATGGCGCTACCAGCGAGGCAGCCGCTCGCTAGCGGACAATCTTCGTCAGCCTGAACTCAGCTCAACTTCGCAGTCGCACAACGCGATTCAACCACGATCGTCAACAAATGACGACACTTGTGAGCAAGACGCCAAAACTGACGTGGCAAGAGACGAGAAACTCGGCGAGAATGTTGAGGATGTTGAGGTGCCGTCGGAGATCGAGCTCGTCATTGACCGGCTGCTCAGTGCGCTTAGTGACAAGGACACCGTGGTCAGGTGGGTGGAGTGGCGTGATTGGGGGCGTCGGATTTTGGAGTTGTGAAAGGTTCAATAGAAGTGAATATGTTTAGGGTAGCGCTGATTGGATGCACCATCATAAATGATCGTCCGACCAATCAGTGTCTTCGCATAACAAACGGGTGTTTTCAAAGCAAATGGCGTCATTTCAGTCGGACCCGTTTGGATAAACCTATGATTCCTCATTTTGGTTCCGAGACTGTAATGCGCGGCATAGATAGGTAAACAGTTTCATGCATGACGCGGGAATTCGAAATTTGCAAAGTGATTCGACTCCCTTAAAAAGGGGCCGAGTCACTTAAGGCTACTTTGAATTGCCACATGAAGATAGAAACTAGTTTCCTTTTTACGTCTGCACACGCACTTAGTCGCAGAACCTAAAAATTGATAATACAATACGTTCAATTGCCAATGATCAGCGCCAATTCCTTCCAGATGGTCAGCAGCGAAGGGTATCGGTCGTGTGTGCTCCCGTCTACCATTGGCAGCGGCGTCGCAGGTGGTTGCCGGCGTGTTCGCCGCATTCGAGTTCTCATTCGACGAGGACACGGCGTGGCATGGCGGCTGTTTGGCGTTGGCGGAATTGGCGAGACGCGGCCTGCTGCTGCCGCAGACGCTCGAGAAAGTGGTGCACGTGTTGCACAAGGTTGGCTGTTCGTGGTGATCGGGTGATTTATGTCGTGGTTGTTGTTGATCAGTTGCTCGGTCATGGTTGAGCAGTTGTTTATTTCCGACCCCATCGCGATTTAGATGACAGGAAAAATATCGCATCACCCAACATGCATTCTGGTTGACACCACCAAATTGACTGCGATAGTTATCCGCAGTTGTAGTGGCAATCTATAATACTAAAATAATACTTTGTCTGTCTGTCTGTCTGTCTGTCCGTCCAACTTTTTGCTATTTAAGGCAGCGAAATCAAAATGTTGCTATCACTTTTTAACAATTTTTCTATGCAAATTATTTTCTCTCTTTCGGTTTTCAACAACGAGTCATCATGATTCATTCAGTTCTTTCCTCAACGTTACGTCGCAATGGTCAGTTCGGTTGGTAGTTGTGATGTAAAAAGATGAGATTATAATGTGCGGGAACGAATTGCTCCAAAAAGCCGCCACCATGTCACAGAATGGGCGGCACATCCGATTATGATCGACAGCAGAAATTGGAAAAACGGGTCTCCGAATAAAACGAATTTGCGACTTTGAAAAACCAACAATAACGAAATCATCGGCGGGGGGGTACAATTCCGGCCCGCTAATTCCGGCCTGAAGAATTCCGGCCCGCTCATTCCGGCCCGAAGAATTCCGGCCCGAAGAATTCCGGCCCGGAGAATTCCGGCCCGGAGAATTTTCGCCAGCACGAACAATATTAAACCACACGAAGTGATTTTGGTAATGAAATAATAAAATAAAAATATCGATGTTCACATGTTACAGTGTATTTTCAATGATGTTCGTCCTGTTTGCTTTTTTGGAAAATGAAACCTTTTGGAAAAAAGAAACTACAACTAAATTTTTAAATTTTTTATCATGAACAGGATTTGTGACCCTTTTACCTTATCAAAAAGGCTTGGCTTAAAATTAGGAACCTACAACAAGTCACTGCAAGCAAGTTCTAAACAAAAATAAAAAATCACAAGAATTTATTTACCAAAAATCACTTCGTGTGGTAAAATATTGTTCTTGCTGGCGAAAATTCTCCGGGCCGGAATTCTCCGGGCCGGAATTCTTCGGGCCGGAATTCTTCGGGCCGGAATGAGCGGGCCGGAATTCTACGGGCCGGAATTTCGCGGGCCGGAATAGTACACGAGCCCGAAATCGGCTATTAATTTTTTTCATACAAAATTGCTTTTCCTGTGAATAATAATTGAATCCCATATTTTTTCTGAACCAAATACACGGGTAACGTTGCTGCGGAACGTTGGATCAAAGCAAATTGAAACAGGTCATGAAGATCGATTGTGAGAGCACAAAACAAACAGCAGTTTTTACAAGATTTTAACCAAAATTCTGTGATTTTCAAAAAGCAAAATTGGTGAACACAAATTTTCAACTTTGAAACAGCAGAAACTGAAATCATATTGTTTAAAACATTTTTGGCAAAAGCGGGATTACTATAAAAAACAAATGGGATTGTGCAAATAAACGGGTATCGATTCCGGCCAGTTCTGTAAAAGATAAACAAGCCTCTTTGTGTCAGACTTAGCGACTCTGAAAAATGAAATTGTCAAACAAGCAAGTCACGTTTGAACAATTTCATTCAACCAGAAAAAATCCAACTGGAACGACTTGCCTTTAACCGAGTTTTTAAAACTTAACTAACCGAAAACAAACGGGAGCAGCTAATTCAATTAGTTTAGAAAAAAACTTTCTCAGCGATTGCAAATCACGATAACAGGGTTATAAAAGAATCATTTTTGACATAGAATTGACACCGAATCGAAAAGCATAAAAACAAACACGTTTGAAAAGCACTTTCAAAAATCGAGCGGGTTCTCGAGCTAAAAATGAAAGCGGAACGCTTGCCCCAAACAATAAACGGTATCAACGCATGAAAGAAGGCCTTGGTTAAAAAATCAACACGTTTCCCGTTCCAGGAAAACAGAAGCAAATGTCGATTAATCCGCGGGTGCACCTTGCTGTTAACAAAATCGCAAACTTTTTACCCGGGCCGTAGGCACGGGTCAACTGCTAGTGAACAACAACAACAACAACAACAACAACAACCAGCTCCTCCACCACCACGTTGTGTTGACATACACGAAGTTCGCTGTTTGCGGTTTCGCCAGGTAGACGCATACCGCGGTGCCCCCCGGGCTCGTCAGTGCGACGGACACCAGGCAGAACTGCCGAACGTGTTTTACCACAGACAGATCTGATAGTCTGGGTAATATTGCTTGAACAACGAATGAACTGAACACACCATCAACCAACCAGCATCCATCATCATTTGCCGAGGTGCAATAAAACAAATAAGAAACCAATCGCTCCGCCAGGCGCTGATCTTCGACCGCCAACGCGGCCGCCACAGTGTCGGCGCGCATGTGCGTGACGCCGCGTGCTACGTCTGCTGGTCGTTGGCGCGTGCGTTTCACCCGGATGCGATGCGAGCGCACGTACAACGACTGGCGGCGACGCTGATCACGGTCGCCATTGCCGACAGAGAGGTGAACGTCCGGCGGGCCGCTGCAGCGGCGTTTCAGGTTGGGGGGGGGCGTGTTGATTTGGCGTTCTCGGTTCGCTGTTGTTGATTTTTTGGGTTTTTTTTGTGAAATCTAGGGTATTTTGGACAGATTCTCGTACCAGAAAACTGTGGGATGAGCGGATTTACAGTGGAACCGGAGTGGTTTTACCAGACGCTTCAGCTCGGCAAATTAATGGGAATGGATTTTTTGCTTATTTCCGGAAAGCGATTCCGTGAGAATAATGGACGTCTCAACTTTGATTCCTCAAACGTCTCCAGCGGTGCCCGGAGATTTCAGGAGAACGTCGGTCGACAGCGAATGTTCCCGCGCGGCATCGACATCGTCACCACGGTCGACTATTTGGCCGTGGGACAGCGCGCCCGCTGCTACCGCGAACTCAGCGTCTTCATCGCGCAAATGGACGAGTACTTTGAGATCTTCGTGAGCATGGTTTTTGTAGTTTTCTTGGTTTTTTTGTGATTGGACTTTCTGTGGTCGCATCGGACTAAAGGCTCATTCATGGTGCACGGTTACCCACCGACTGTATGTGTATTGAGTCGTGATTCGCGATACATGCAGCTGATCAGTTTCATTGCATGAATCAACCGAAATCGCTTGAATTCTTGCGGTTGGAAGCTTGGTTTTTTGTTAAATGTGTGACCGTTCCGTATTATCGCTTTAGAACAGAACAGCAAATACAATTGGTGTTTTTTCACCAGTTTCTTTTATGTCACTGTTCCTCGAATGCAGTGCAGCGCACACTCTCGCACAGATTGAGCACCTGCGCGTGCAGAAGCTGCCGCACTGGGACGAACACATGCGGCGACTTTGCGCGGAGGCCATGGGCAAACTGGCCGTGGTGCGACCGACGCACATGCGAACGGTGACACTGCCGTCGTTGTTCGGCAGATGTCTGTCGACGCGCGACATTTTCGAGCGACAGGTTTGCAATGCCCTGCCCACCGATGCTGATTGCTGTCGAACGCAAAATTGATACGCAATCAGCTGACCATGAGCGTTGTGCACCGCGCTCACAGATTGTCCCACCACCGCCAACTCGATGCAGCCAAAGCCAATCAGCGTGCTAGATTTGAAAAAAAATTGAATACACAAATTTTATAGTTTTAGCAATTGATTTTCTGTCGATAAGAATGTATGCTGAATCAGCACATCCTGAATGTGTTTTAGTTAACTTTGGTGGCCTGAAAGCTAAAATTTCTAAAAGCGCCGAGAAGACTGAACAAAACTGGATTTTCAGGGCGCACTAATGGCAACGGGTAAAATCGTGGCCGGTTTGTTGCATTCGCCAGCGGATGCATTTCTCACCGACTGCAAATCTCTTGGTCAACTGACCGAAATAGTGCGCACGATCACTGACAAGTCAGGTGAGAGGTGAATTGTGGTTTTTTTGTCGTCTGCACAAATCAGAAGAAAACTGGCCCGTGTGAAAAATGGAAATTGTTCCACTTTTGTTTTTCGTGCATTGATATTTGCCGCATTTCATTGGTGCGTGTTTGCTGATTTGCATCAGCGTGGTAAAATTGATCAGCGTTCTGTTGTAACTGAAGCTCAAACTGGCCGGTCGTGTATGCAGCGTGCCATACACGGTTCCAGGTTTTAATTTTCAAAACTTTTGTTGGTACTTCTGTCAAAGTCAGTCCAAAATATCACACGATTCTCTCAATAGTCTCACCACCAATTATGCGGCATTCATGAAGCAGCATTTGGTGACGCGTAGCTGTGTGTTAAAACATAGCTAAGTGTCACCGAATACCACTTCATGAACGCCCCTTCAGACGTGTACCTCCGTGGCGTCGGCGCCGACCTGACACGGATAGGTCTGAACGAGTTCGTCGGCGACGTCGCCATGACCGTCCACGCCGTTCTCAGCCGCGACGAAACCACGAAAGCGTCCTGGCTTGACGGCGAAACACAGGGCAGCACGCTGATTGGCCAGTTTGAAGTGTTGCGGGTCGCTGTGGCCGGCAACATCACGCACGTGAGGCCGGAGATCCGTGCGGGCGCCGCCGCTGCCCTCGAGCATTTGCACTTGGCGATCGCGCAGTTGCCCCGTATGGAATGTTTTTTGATCATTTGTTGTTGTTGTTGTTGGTGGTGGGATTTTTAGGCGGTGTTTTTCGCCAGGGCTAACCCAGAGAAGCGTACTGAACACCATTGAGTAGGGCGCCGATCGAGTTTTCCTCTGTCATTAAGTGCCTATACACCCCATCGGCGGGGCTCGATCCTCCGAGCGCACAGACTGTGGTCTAAGACTGTAGACTGTAGATCATTCACCTGGCACTCGTTCGACGGAGGTGTACCACGTAGTGATGATTACCTCAACGTGGGGTGTTTCTCTCTGAAGTCGGTTCACCGTCGCTCTCAAATCGAAAGCGTGTCCCGGTTGAAAGTTGCAGCGAATAACTGAGTTTTCAGAAATTCACTCCCATTCCAGTGATTGCTGTGTGGTACCGTACACAGAACACTCGCACGTGTCAGTTTACTACGAATCAACTTTTGAGTATGAACACAGGTGGTCACCAAATACTGCAACATGAATGCGCCCTAACAGATGAATGCACACCCTGCAGACGGCCAACAAACCCTGTTGCAACTGTTGTCCACTTGCTACGCACCGCTGTTGGCCACCACGAACGCCGAGTCACATCGACAGGGTGGCGCGCTCGCACTCGGCTCGTTGCCGGCGACGTTGATGCAAACGGAGCACGCGAAACTTGCAGCGTTGCTGGTGGAGAAAGCTGGCAGCTATGAACAGGTGTGTGCGTCTGTTTGGGTGCAATACAGCAGCAAATTTGTATGCTACAAATGTCTTGGTTGCTGTATCAGCTTGGAGTTTCGTCTTTCAACCGAATTTGCGCTTTGATTCAGCGTTCCAAATTTTATAAGCTGTAATGCGAGTGTATGAATAAGTCATTCATGCTCGGGTTGGCTTGTGGCCACGCATATATGCGTAAAAACGTAAAAATGTGTCCATCCCTCGCGGTGTCAGTACGCAGCCCACAAAGCAAGAACTGACGTTGAATAAGTCATTCAGTGCTTCACAGTGACACTGTGAATGGATGAATTAAAATTCAATCACATATGTGCCAGGAACTGTTGTGACTAGATCTGGCAGGCTTCCGAGGGTTCGTTGTTTGAAAATAAATTGGCAACTGAAGAAAATTTTCAGTCCGATCTAATTTGGGCGGATGCGCGCGTTGACTGCATTCGAGCGCTTGATAAATTGTACTGCAAACTCTATGCGTCTGTTGACGACCATTTGGTCGATGAAACCTTGTGCTGGTAAGTTTTCACTTTTGGCATCGCCAAGCTTCTTTTTTCTGTTTATCAGCCACAGTCCAGTGCAGTATGGCTCTTCAAGCCTGTCGTCCTGTTTGCAATATGCAGGCAGAGCTGGTAAAAACTTGAAGTACAGTGAGAAGAACGAATGTTTGACGGGTTTGGTTGAATTCTAACACAAATAGTGTGCCTAAACGTGTTTTTCTTGCAATGCAACTCCAATGCTGTTCATTACTCTTTCGCGTGCCCTGTGTTTCCCAAAAACAGTGACCGGTTTAAACAGACATACTGTACGCTCCACCGCAATGACGGACAATAAACAGAACTGTCATGATTGTCGGTTATTTCTCCACTCATTCTGACTTCTGAAAACGCATCTCATCTCAGCAACGGACAAAAACCAAACCAAAACACAGCAAACTGTCAGCAACGGACTAAAAACGAAACCAAAAAACACAGCCAACTGTACACGTGCTACCTGCGTGCGCTGAACGACTACACAATTGACACCCGCGGCGACATCGGTCGATGCGTGCGCAACGCGGCGATGGAGGCCGTCACGAGGCTGTTGGTGACAGCTGCCGACGCTGGCAACAAGCGCTTTCTCACGGCTGAGCGTGTGAACGAGGCCACTGGGAAACTGTTGCAGGAGAGCTGCGAGAAAATCGATGCTAGCAGATTGGTGCGATTGGTGGTGGAGAGGACGGATTTTGGGGGGGGGGGTGGAGTAGAGCGGAAGAGGGGGGGGGGGCGGAGTAGAGCGGAAGAGGGGAGGGGCGGAGTAAAGTGTTATTGTTCATTCGGGGGGGGGGCGGAGTAGAGTGTTATTGTTCATTGGGGGGTGGGGGTGGAGTAGGTGTTATTGTTCATTGCTGCCACTCACTGCTGAAAAGTATTGTAAGCAATCTAGCGTCAGCCAGGCTTTTGGAACATTTAGAACTGGCCGTTACTGTTGCACTGCAGTCAATTTTTAGGGATGTTTTGGATGACTCTTTCTTGTTATTGGTGAAACGGATTCGCTCTGATGGTCTGATCACACTGATTTAAAGCAACTACCTGACTTGCTCCATTCACTCTGAACACACGTGTGCTTGTGTGACCGGGTGCAGCCAATCAGTATGAAGTTCCTTCAACCAATGCTCTTGTGCCACTTCACCCCCAAACGTCAACTGCCACAATACTCCACTTTTCCGCCACTGTCTTGCCAGCTGGCCGCGCAGCAAATCCAGCAGCTACTCGGCCAACCGACGCTGTCAGCAATGCTGCACGACCAGCCAGTGCTGCGTGCGGTGTTCGCGGACGCCGTCGAGCACATGTCCTATGCGTCCATTGCGTATCCACGGCTAGCCGCACTGCTACAGTCGGAGGCGTACGGGCATTATGTGCTCGTGTCGTTCGTGGTGTCGGCTGGTTGGTTGGCTTTTTGTGGGATTTTTTTTTGTTTTAGAGTGAAGCGGCATTCATGAAGAAGTATTTAGAGACGCATTGCTGTGTGAAAACATAGCTTAATACTAGCCAATTGACCCGAGCGTATGTGGCTTAATCAATGCCAAGCATTTTTGGTGAAGTGGCATTGACTTAGATGACTTAGAAAGGAAAAACAGTAACGTTTACTGATTAATAACCCTGAAGAAAATTTGCCTTGTGCTGCCGTGAAGTCGCCTACAATACAATAAGATAGTAGAAAAGAAGTGAAAATGCGAAGTTTATGATTTTGCTATTTTTCCCCGTTCACCCTAACCAAATGAAAGAGAACCACCATGCAACAGCTGGATGTAGTTGTCCTTATAAGAAAACGGACAAATGTCAAAAAACAAGAAAGAGTAACAGCTGCAGACTACAAATCTACACACCTGTTCGTCTTCCGAGATGACACTGTCGTTGTCTTCTTCGACTTCGACTCTTTGTCGTTTGGCTGTGACAACGCGTCGTTTGTCAGCAGAATGAGCGTGTTTGTTGGAACGTCCCATTGATGTCGTCGGGAAAACGAGTGAAAAATCGAAGCAAATGGAGAACGTCACCAGGAAATGCCAATGTAAAACGTCACACCTGCAAAAAGAAAAAGGATTGTATCGACAGAGACGAAGTAGGTGGAACCGAACACGTTTCGGGCCTGAGTCACAGACGTGTTCGATTCGTTCGACTAGTGGCCCATCATCAGTGTGATGCTAGCCGAACATTGATGAGCTGAAGAAAACGAATCAGAAAATGGAAAGAGCAAAGGCAACCAATTTTGTAGGTTGGTCAAGACCAAATTTGAGGAGAACATTGTGATTTGAAGAAGCAAACCGAAAGAAACGGCAGAGTAACCTCTCTTTTGCAAAACCTTGATCAATAAGTGTGGAACTTAATAGTTTGATATTAAAAGCAAAATCTTTTTTATCAGAACAGACACGAGCAAAGCGAATGGATTGAGCAGAAAAAATGTTGTAGCCAACAGAAGAATGTGTCATACTATCGGCATGAACATACTTGAGAACTTTAAAGCAAAAATCCCGAGTTTTGTCGTGGATGCCTACCCTCAACCCCCTTTCAACGTTGATTTTGAGGTCAAGAAAATTGGCCTCGGATTGAACAGAATTAGACAAGTTAAGCGGAATGGAAGGGGGATAGATATCCTTTGCTATGTCCATGAAGTTCACACAGTTCAAAACAAGCAAATCATCAATATATCGACACGCATAGCGAAGTTTGGCAGCATTTTCCTTATTACAACGGTTAGTAAGATACTTGTATTCCAAACCAGTCAAGGTCAAGCAAGCGAGCTTTGGAGCGCTAACTGAGCCCATTGGGATGCCTAATACTTGTCGATAAATACTCCCTGCAAATTTGACATAAGTTTCTCCAACTACAAACCTAATCATGTCTTTGATTTCAGAGCTGTCAAACGAAAGCAAACCAGGTAGTTTGCTATCACAATACTGATAGTAGTCAGAATGTTTAGACAAACATAAATACCTCTTCTTGGAGTTTTTGAAGCAAATGTTGACAATATAGTCTAAGCTATCAAAAATAACTTGATGGGGTAAAGCTGTATAAAGAGTGCTGAAATCAGCAGAAACAATATTGTCAATGTTATCACATTGTTGTAACATACCCAATACGTCCAGGTTGTTTTTGACTGCCCAAAAACAGTGGATGCCGTTGTTTGAAAAAACTTGCCTGCAGTAATTGGCGAAATGAGTTTGAAGGGCACACAAGATTTTATGAAGCAGAGTATTGATCGCTTTGCAACTAGATTGTCTGGCACCAGCAATAAATCTGAAAGAATACGGAATTTTGTGAAGTTTAGGAATAGAAAAGATGGTGGGAAGGACAAGATCGGAGGACTGACAGACAGCACCAAACGTAGAACTAACTTTAGCATGAAAGTCAACAATGTCAGTCTCATTTCTAGCAACAGGACAGTAAACGTTATTACCATCATTGGTCATATTCCCTTCACGATTAAAAGAAACCCCCATTTCATGACACATAACTTGAAGGTAAAACTTTTTACAAATAATAACGAAGTTGTTACTCGCTTTATCAGCTTGGGCGACAACATAATGAGCGTGCAGATTTTTGAGTTTGGAATGGGGAAATCTAAACGTGCGTGTAGTCCGTTGAACTGTGCGGTGGTAGCTGATTCTATTACAAATCAGTCTTTCGCAAAAGATTCGAACACGAATAAGTTCATGAACATTAACACGACATACGTGAGCGATTTTGCACAGAAAATCATGTAAAGCTTCAATAAGAGTATCATGAATGTCAGTCCAAGACTTATTCTCACATGATAACCTGAACTTTGATCCTTTACTGAACAGTTCACGGAGACCATCATCCTTAATGATGTTAAGGTTCCCAGTAATGACATGATTGAAAACAGGGTGCTTAAATTCACTTTGTTCACAAACGCAAACGCCGTGAATTATGGAAGACAATAGTTGAGGAGTAAGATTTTTCAGCAACTTACTGTGGTTACAGAGCAATCCACTGACCGGCTTATCATACGAATACACAACTCTTACATTTTTAAACTTATGCGCAGTGCGTGTTGGTGCAAGAGACAAAATGCGATGGTCTTTGAAAAGAGTTTCCAACTTCAGGAATTCAAGTTTCTTGTCAACAAACGGAATGCTAAAAAAGGCTGAGGGCACTTTACGTGCCCTTTCTGTATTTCTATTGTGAAACTTGCCTGAAAGGAAAGCTTGAACGATTCTTCTAACTGTTGCACTTTGTCCACTGCAGTTTACTTTGATAATTGTCCTTTCTGCCTGTATCAATTCACATCTTCGCGCAGAGATCAGCGTATGAAACATACTTTTTCTATCTGCAGGATTTTCTTGATAGATCTGAACTAGTTTACCAGCAGTATCAGTAATACATTTCCTTTTGGTTCTGTGCTTTCTTTGACCATGATTCCTTTTTCTACGGCGGATCGACTGTGTGAAAAAAGGCGAACCTTTTTGTTTGAAGCAAGAAAGGTCTTCTGTAATTTTGCCGTAGTTGTCAATCTTGTCGTTCAACCCAAAAGGAAAGGCAGTACCAAGCAAACGAATCAAGAAATTCTCAACAGTAAGCAACTGAGCTCTCATAGAAGAAATGGTAACAGCTTCGTTATCCAAGCAAAACAAGACTCTCACCATTAGGTCGTCAACACAATGTCCATTTTGCGTGAAATGACGCACCAGCAACGTCTGCTTGTCTTTGTTTCGAATATTACGTTGATGTTCCATAATTCGTTGTTTCAGCATTCGGGCGGTTTGCCCGACATACTGAAAGCCACATTTGCGACAGGTGATGAGATAGACTACGTTTTTGGATTTGCACGAAGATGAAGAATGAGAAATCATCTGATATCGGATATTAGTTGCATGAGACGTGACTAGCTTATCTCGATCAACGGTAACACAAACTCTGCAATTGCGTTCGTCACAGGTTTTGGTTTCATTGGCTCCAATCAACTTCTTGGACCACCAACTTAAAGCTGGTGAACTTTCATCACTAAGATTGAGCTTGATACATGCAACCTTTTTGTTATAAGTATTGTTATGGTTCGTGGGCCGATGGGTTTTACTTCCTGTCTCATAGGCGACTCCTCCTATGAGATGGAAGATGCCGGAGGGATCCGCGGGGCTGCCGCGGTTAAGGAAGTCCCTCCCCGGTTTCCCAGGTACGACCACCGTCAGACCGGAGGCTAGGCGCCACATGTGCCGGCATACACCGTGACTTTTAACCAGATCCATACCCGGTCCCGCTGGTTGTTTTGCTCTTCGCAGGAGGTACAGCTCCCCCCATTACTGCGAGAATAAAAAGACTAAAGCAAAAGCACTAGTCAGAATTTATGCAACGAGAAAAAATTAGCCAACTAAAAAGTCTAAACTGATAAACGCAAATCAGGAAACTGCAGAACACTATCACGACAAACTGTCAAAAAACCCAAAGGAAAAATGAGGCAGAAAAATAATAAAACCAAAACACGAACCAAAGAACTACTACCATGTGACAAAAACGCACAAAAATAAAAAGGCACAAACAAATTCGTCTACAAGATTCAGTTCTGCGCGGCCCTACTGCGGATGGCTTCATCGCGTTTCTTATTCATCTGATCAATCACGGCCTTTTCAAGCTGCACCTTGGTGAGGTCGGCCATAGTGAGAAACTTTGAATAGTGCCCCTCGACAGAATCAACAACCAAAATCACGTGTGTCTTATTCACGACTTTTTTCTGCTTGCTCTCCAAAGACTTGCGCACGTAGGAAGCCTTGCGTTGTTCGAAACGATCAACTTCGCTCAGATTCTTGACGATCGACACTGGTTTGTTCTGCGAATTGAGGTGATTCTTGAGATTTTTCTTCAGTTCCAAGACGCGATAGAAGTGACGTGCTTCACTGAAGTTGACGACGACACACTTTCCTTGCTCCTCGGTGTGAACATTGGCGATGCGCAAACTGCTTTCTTCTTCCGCCGGCAATTCGAGTGACGAGACAAAGAATTTGCGGACTTGTTGTTCGAGATTGGGGCCATCAGCCTCACGGTCCATCCAGTAGATGCGGATGCTGTTGGCCT
Organism: Theristus sp. LFF4_11; assembly: GCA_030248135.1. Taxonomy (NCBI): domain Eukaryota; kingdom Metazoa; phylum Nematoda; class Chromadorea; order Monhysterida; family Xyalidae; genus Theristus; species Theristus sp. LFF4_11. The sequence continues at coordinate 26,378 of JASANC010004127.1, forward strand.
TGGTCGCGCGTTCGACATTGTCGAGTCGTTTCGAAACTGCACCAATCTGCTTGCGTGCGCTCGCACCGTTACGCTCAAGAGCTTCAATTCGCTGAATTGCTTTACGCAAATCAGCTTTTTTAGCAACACTAGCACTAGAAGTAGACCTAGCAGAACTAGTGGAATGTGAGCGGTTACCGGTTTCAACCTCCTAAACGAAACAAAGACGAATAAATGGCAAATTAAAATGTGTCTAGAACTAAAGACAAAAGGAATTATATAATCAACTATAAGAGCAACTATATCCAAAAGGAGAATGTGGGAAAAATACGTGGGCAAGAAGCCCTAATGCGAACCCCGAAGGGCATACGACCTCAAAGGTCGTTAATGCAGTCCCCAACCGAAGTTGAGGCGGTCGGCACAAGGCCGTAATGCAGACCCCACAAAGGGGCGTCCGACCGAAGTCGGTAATGCAGTCCCCATAAAGGGGCGTCCGACCGAAGTCGGTAATGCAAGCCACAAGGGCTAGAAGGACAGAGCAAGCAAAGAAATGATGACGTGCCAGTATTAAAAGTTAAGCTGTTACTAAAACTGTATCAAAAATAACATAAAAGAGTGCTGAAATAAAAGGTGCGGAGAGAATAGGTCTAAAAAAGTGAAACAGATAGAAAAGCCATAATTCTGTCCGGAGCGGGTGCCAGGGGCACCACGCCTCACAAACAGAACTATGGTAATCCCAGATGAAAGAGAACCACCATGCAACAGCTGGATGTAGTTGTCCTTATAAGAAAACGGACAAATGTCAAAAAACAAGAAAGAGTAACAGCTGCAGACTACAAATCTACACACCTGTTCGTCTTCCGAGATGACACTGTCGTTGTCTTCTTCGACTTCGACTCTTTGTCGTTTGGCTGTGACAACGCGTCGTTTGTCAGCAGAATGAGCGTGTTTGTTGGAACGTCCCATTGATGTCGTCGGGAAAACGAGTGAAAAATCGAAGCAAATGGAGAACGTCACCAGGAAATGCCAATGTAAAACGTCACACCTGCAAAAAGAAAAAGGATTGTATCGACAGAGACGAAGTAGGTGGAACCGAACACGTTTCGGGCCTGAGTCACAGACGTGTTCGATTCGTTCGACTAGTGGCCCATCATCAGTGTGATGCTAGCCGAACATTGATGAGCTGAAGAAAACGAATCAGAAAATGGAAAGAGCAAAGGCAACCAATTTTGTAGGTTGGTCAAGACCAAATTTGAGGAGAACATTGTGATTTGAAGAAGCAAACCGAAAGAAACGGCAGAGTAACCTCTCTTTTGCAAAACCTTGATCAATAAGTGTGGAACTTAATAGTTTGATATTAAAAGCAAAATCTTTTTTATCAGAACAGACACGAGCAAAGCGAATGGATTGAGCAGAAAAAATGTTGTAGCCAACAGAAGAATGTGTCATACTATCGGCATGAACATACTTGAGAACTTTAAAGCAAAAATCCCGAGTTTTGTCGTGGATGCCTACCCTCAACTAATACTCAACCTCAAAAAGTCAAGCCTTTTTGTATGTGAAGTAAGATTGAAAAACATAAAAAATAACGTTCTTTTCAATTACCCGTTTTAAAAAGCTAATGATTACCCGTTTACCTAAGCCAAGCCTTTTTTGCAAAGTGAAAATGCGAAGTTTATGATTTTGCTATTTTTACCCGTTCACCCTAACCTAAATCAAGCCATTTTGTAAGTTAAGTAAGATTGAATAAAAATATAAAAAATAACCTTTTTTTATTAAAAGATACCCGTTTTAAAAAGCTAATGCTTTTTTTACCCGGTTACGCTAACATAAGCCAAGCCTTTTTTGCAAAGTGAAAATGAATAGAAGAAACAAAAAAGTGACGTTTATAATTTCGTTTTGCAGTCATTGCCTCTTTTTACCCGTTTACCCCAACATGACCCAAACATTTTGCAAAGTGAAAATGAATGGTAAATACCATTTCGACCCAATTAAAAAAAACTAACTTTTTTTAGAGACGGTTTTGTTACATCTTTCGCAGTCGCTCGTCAAGTTTTGAGCAGCAACAATTGCCAGTTGCCCATCGAGCGTTACGGTGAAATTATCGCTCATAACAATGGAGTATCAATTTGAAAATGAAACATGGAGTATCAATTTCAATGAAATTTACTTGTTTTGAATCCAAAGTGCAACTTGCAATGCCGATGTCGATGTGCGTTTTGCAACCCGATTTTTAAAAACAAAAAAGTTCAAACTTTTTTCAAAGACGGTTTTATTACATCTTTCCCAGTTGATCATCAAGTTTTTATCAGCCACGCTTCCATTTGCCTATGCTGCGCTGAACTGTCTCTGTTGTCCAAAGAGTATCATGATGACTCCAGCTATGAAGAGCGACGTTTTGAGAAAACAATCTCAACTGGCATTAATAAAAATAGGTTAAGGAAATCGAGATGGATTTTTCTTAAATAGCAAAAATGAGCGCCAATTCAAATTTCATGAAAATGACAGGGACAGACAGACAGACAGACAAATTGTAAATTTAGTAGTAGTAGATTACTTCATCAATGTCCCTTTAACAGGTTTCTTTGTATCGACTTTGCGATTCGCCACCTTTCGTCACGTTCTTTTGGTTGAGGATTTTCTCGAGTTTCCCGGCGCTTCTCTGGCGCCCCCGAAAATTGTCTGGACTGCCGTCCAGAATCATTTCATTGTGGCACAAAAGGAAAATCACATGAGCCTACATAACCAAGTATTGTAGCTATTTGCGCTATTACATAAATAACCTTTACCATTTCTTATGTTCATTGTGTCTGTATGACTTATCTTAGTCACACCCCCGCCACATGACCGTTCTATTTTGTTGATACTTATTCAATGTTACATTCTACATAAGTCAGACGTTTCTATCAGTTTAGTCACTTCGCCACTTCACCATTTTTTCACCAATCGTGTTTACGTCGTTTTCACTTTTCACCAAGTCTAACCATCGTTTCTGTTGTTGTTTGCAATAAAAGTAACCAAGAAACACTACAAAAATTCGCTTCTCCCACACTTAACAAAATGTCTGGCCTCACTGCAATACTATGATTTCAGAACTGTTCTTCCAAACTGAATCTGTAACACATTCAAAAAGTCAACTGAAAAGTGCAGATCAGACTAAAAAACGCCGATTCAAATGTCCCTGAAACTAAAGATTCCACTGTTCGAAGAAGTGTAGCCGATAAAAACTTCCCTGTATTATCAACACAAAAATCAAAGTGATAAAACGCGTTTTCTCCCGGCGAAAAAAACCGAAAATAGACCCGGCTCAATTTCGCATGACCTCCGAAATGCAATGCGAGAACCGATCATAAAATTCAGTTGATCCGTACAGTCGAGCTCTAAATTGCTGATTGGTTGGTTGGTGATTGCGTTCTGTGGGGGGCGGAGTTTGGTGGGCGCAGAAAGCATGCATACCGTACTCACCGAACGAATCAGCTGCTTCCCTATAATATAGCAATTCGACGGTAGAAATATCAAAATCGTCTCTCGCACAGGCGGCCTGAGCGAGTCGACGCAGCGTGCAGCGAGTGACGCACTACTGAACGCGTGCGCCGATGGCGACGGCCGACTGGGGCGACGTCTGTTGCGTGTGCTCGAGAAACACGCGCACGACGATCGCGTGATGACGCCGCTGTTGCATGTGTTGGACACGTTGCTCGCGGCCGATGCGTGCGGTGCTGCCGAGGATGGCGACAGACGGTGGCTCGCGCAGATGTTCCACTTGGTCGCGAAGGTTCGATGCGGATTGGTTGTTGTTGTTGCTGCGATGATCTTTTAGTTTGGTCCCGAAACTCGATGCGCGCATAGATGGGTAAACAGTGTCATGCATGACGCGGGCATTCAAAATTGGCAAAGTGATCCCGGCTCCCCTAAAATAGGGCCGAGTCACTTAGGTGATTTTGAATTGCCACATAACGATTGAAACTAGTTTCCTTTCTACCGTCGGCACCGTTGCAGAATTTAAAAAAAATTGATAATAGTTGCATCGGCTGCAGTTCGCTCAAGCAAGATAGTAGAGATCATTCAACTTTTTGTCAACAGCAGCCCTTTTGCAGCAGAAACTGCTGTCCTTTCCACTTCTGCAAACGCGTTGATTCGCGCAGACTAAAAGAAAAGTCACGTCATCGAAACAGTCATCACAACTTTTGAATTTCTGAACGTGTGGCAACTCGATGTCTATTTTTTTCACAGGAGACCCTGAACAAAAAGAGTCCACGTCGCGTGAAACTTGGCGTTTCGGTGTGCTGCGCGTTCATTCAGTTTGACGACCTGCCGGAGCTGCGTAGTGAGGCCGTTGAAAAGGTGCGTAGTGTTTTGGTGGTTTTCTATTTCAGAACGTTGCGATGAAGCCCGATTTTTCGGCCAGTCGGAATGGCGAGAAATTTCGCACAAATTGATTTTTATCATTTTTTTGCAGTTTTTTGATAACATACAACATACAACATAGGCCGAACTCCGCCTTCTCAGCAGTCCAGCACAGAAAGAAAGCATGCATGCACGTGCTCACCAACCAATCAGCTGTTTGCCTATAATTTATCGTTCCACTGTACCAATACCCGTTCACAGGTGACCCGTTGCCTGTTGCACGTCTACCCGGTCGTGCGTCGCAGCACCGCCGACAAGCTGTACGAGGCGCTGCTGATGTTCGGCCAACTGAACAACCACAACGAGATCGTCATGAGCATGCTCGCCGAGACGCACTGGGACGCGCCCATTGAGCAGCTGCGGCCGATCGTCGACGACATACGCGAGAAGCTGTGTCCGGTGGACGAGATAGACTAGGAATCACTGGTCCTTTGAAAACATGTATAATATGATCCATTTTTTAAACGTGTCCCACTGACATGACGTCATGTGCCGCCAAACATGCGCTTGCCGTTCACAGCAAACCAGACTTTCCGTTTAGCCGATTTCTTGCCGTAAACAAATGGTGGATGTCGAATCAGTCACACCAAACTGACATTTTAGGGCGTGCATTTTGACAAACGGGCGTCATTTTGTCATTTTAGTCCGGACACGTTTGAATAAATCTACAATATTGTAAATATTTACGTACCGGCGTCTGTGTGGATTGGTGTGGGTTCGTGCGTGATTGTGCGACTGTGAAACATTACTGTGATCAAGGTTCGACTGTCCTTTCGGCCGGGACGCTACATACCGGTCATAAGTCGCAGTTAAGGACACCCTGGACTGGGCACGTGACGATTGGTTGCTTTTGAATACGACTTGCTGATTGGATGCATTAAAAGTGTAAGCGTAGCCAATTGGCGTGCTGTGCATGGTTTCGTGTGTGTGACTTTGAATGCGTGTTTTTTGAATTGTGATTGTTTTGTTATGCTAATGCGTTTCTTGTTTTTGTTGAACTTGTTTTGTTTTCCAGCAATACCACGTTGTCACGTGACAGTCTTGTATGCTTTCTATGAGCTTGTTGTTGCTATTGGTTTTGGTGTTTATTAATCATGAATATGCCGTTGATATTCAAATTGGAGTTGAGTTGTTCGGTTTTTTTTCGTTAAGCTGTGACTGTGAGTGAGCTGGACTATGTTTGATTGTGGATCTCAGTTTTGTTGTGAATCTTTGTCGCTTTTTGCCAAGTTCTGTGGTTGTACCCTCGAGTCTAGTTTTCTGATCGGTTTTTTAGTTTTCTTGTGTGGGTACGATTCAGAGTCAGATGTGTTCGTTTTCACAATCCGCTATTTTCCTGGAAATTGTTTCATTTCTTCGTTTTTTTGTTTTCTGGTTTGACATGGCTTTGAGTGAAAGTCTTGCAATAAAATCCCAGATTTTGTGCTGATCGAAAGCAAACAACTACATGAAATTACAATCATATCATATCACACAGCATATCAAATCGCCAGATGCAGCTTGACTGCGAAGAAGTTTTATTGCCTGTATCAAGTGGTGAAAACGTCAAACCAAGTGAATGTGATATTTTGATATATGCGTTGCTTTTGGTTTATTTTTAGAAAGCTCACCACCCACCACAGCTTCTGAACGTTATTTGTACAACTTTACGCGTTAAGCCACTCACGGTGCGCAACAGGGTGGGCATGGACAGGATGGTATCTGACTTGGAACAGGGGTTTCGGCTTCTTGCATCTAGCCGTGTATGGCAACATTTCAAACAAACAAGCACATTCATCTCATCAACATCAGCAATTTCATGGGTGTGCAAATTTGGCGGTACAATTTTTTATAATTTTTTATCGCTATCTTGATACTTGTGTGGCATTTCTGGCGCACCCTGTATCGACTTATCCATGTCTTCAGATATACTCAGTTTCCTTGTAATCATATTACATTATCACTGATTATGACGCGGAAACACAGGCGTGCTTGACTTTCAAACTTATTCGCTTGTTCACGCGAATGGACAACAGTAAACTGTAGCATTTTGATAGTTTTAGTTCTCTTTGTAGGCTGGCAGAAATCAGACTGATTCTGAAAACGGCCTAGTTTCAGTTTATTTTTGCGTACCATTGTTTGGGTTCCATTGGAAACCATATCAGAAGAGCCACTTATAGTCGAGCAATTTTTTTCGAAGCGCTGATACAGTACTTGGTGAGTGGAAGTGCTATTTGGATTAGCTTCACGCAGTTTAAGGGGCGGTTTTAGTTCTTGAATTAAAGTGGTCTTTTCAGCCAGCCTGGTGTTTTTTCACATTTCATCTTTGGAGTTTCAGAATGAGTGTCTGTCTATTGTCGGATAGTTTTATTTATTTTCCGAATGTTTTGTTGACAGAAAAACTGCGCTGTCGCTGTAAATTATTGAGACTTCAGATTTTTTACCCTTTGCAAAACTGGCAAAATTTGTGTCTCCAAAATGAATATGGACTCAAAAGCATAAAACCTTCAACTGTTTACTGTGCGGGCGCGACAAAAGAATAATTTTTACGCACTCAATTTTTGCATTTTAGTCGTGTTCATTATTTTAAAAAGCTACATTTATCATTGTGGTTCGCAGGTTTAGCTGGCCTTTTCAGCAAATGAAGCCTCATGAACGATGCATTGCACTTTATGCCAGAACAAAATTGAACGTCCATAAATTGAAACTATATCTGCAGTTTTTTTATTCAAAAATTGGCTTCACTGCTTACAGCATGTATGCAGCCAATCAGCTCGTTGCCCACTGTAGAGTGTTCGATTATAGTAAATGGAAAGTGGACTGCAGGATGTATCATCCATCCAGCCATTTCGCGTATACAAATAAATAAATGAAAAGTATTTTTAACAATTGCTCATTTGTCACAGACATCGCCGCGCAACCACATTCAATTTTACAGAGCATTTTTATTTTTCACCAACTGCTCGATCGCTCGTATACACCCCACCCCAAAAAAGTGTCCGCTGAAAATAGCACAACAGCCAACTGAAACCATACAACCATGCAAAGTCAACTTACGCTTTTTTTCCGGCAGAAATAAATTTTCCGAAAAGCGAAGAACGCTTTATTAGATTGGTATCCGTTTGACGGCTGTTTTGTGTTCCTGGAAAATTTGGAGGAAAAAATCGCGTCAGATGTTCGTATTTTGTCATCTTGCAGTCAACATGTTGGGGTGCAAAAAACACCTGGTTCTTTGTGTAAAGTTTTCAGACATTTCGCCTCTCTTTAAAAATTATATGTGCATGAACATTGAATTTCACAGTGCTTTCGTATGAAACATATTTATCCTCAAGTGGTCTGGTCAATATCATGCATGCAGCTTCAAACGTTAAAAGACGGTAAACCAGAAAAACGCGATTTGGCATGTCATCTCTCTATTTTTGTCAACTTCCATACAATAATGTATCATGGAAAGAACCACAGAGAGAGAATACATTCAATCAAATCGGATGTCTTGCCTTTTTCCCGATGCTAAACTTTCTGATTTTGTTACATGTTTTCTGGGGTATATTGTCGTACTCAAAAAGTATGCACTTGCGCCTGTTGTTGCATTAAAATTCAATTTGTTATTGTCCGCAAAAAAAGAAAAACGTGTGTTTACTTTTACTCATGTACACCGCGTAATCATCTGGTATGTAGCTTTATTAAATTTTGTGACTACGAGCCGTGCAGGTTTGCCAAATCAATGGATGCTTTCAAGAGTTTCCAGGTGCCATTTAGAATGCCAGAAAAAGCAAGGCCCAGAAGCAGTTTTGAAAAAAACTTACAGCCTGAACGGTTTTTAGTGATTCTTTGGTAATCGTCATTTTACATCCGTTTTACAGAGGTTTTACAGAGGTTTTACATGGTTCAATTCATCAATTTACGTGGCATGGCAAGGAGTGAGGAAAGCAAGAAGTTTCGTTTTCTCAAAAACATAACTTTGCAGTTTTCAACGTGCCGTTACGGTTCCAGTGTATCAACAGGGTCAACAGAGAATTTGAGAAATTGAGTGTTATGCTTAAAATGTTTTGCGCAAGAAGTTTTTTTTTTTAATTTCAAGCTTCACAACGCGTGGTGGTGGTAGTAAAAATTTTCTGCTCTGATCCAGAGGGATGTGCGGTATTTTCTTCTCCGTGTGGACATTTCGTTTTATAGATTTCACGGATTGGAGCAGCTTTCGGCAGCTAAAACCGGCTAGCAAAACTCGAGAAAGTTTGGCAGCCTGTGCAGCGATACGTTCGAAAATCAAAAAAAAAGATTATATACGATCAAATTATTATGTTCCAAAAGAGCGCGAAGTTGGTGTTCGCTCATCTGTTTTCTCATTCTATTTCTCATCTTTTCAAAATATAAAAAATACAGCCGAAAAGGAATAAAACCAGGCGAACTGAAATATATAACTTGAAGTTTCGACAGCGCATGCTTGCTCGTTTCGATTTTTTTGTTCAACATGCAACCGCAGGAACATTTTATGCAGACGTTTGTAGGTGAGTGAACTAGAAACTCAGTCAAATTTTAAATGTTCAATAATTCTGAAACGCTGATTAATTTAGTGAATCAGGATTCAGTTAATTCAGTACTGCTATAACAAAATTTCTACCCAACGTACAACTTACTTGATTGGACACTCTTTTTCAGGTTTACTGTTTGTGCCAATAATCATGGTCCGTGGCCAAACCGGAAACGGTCCAGCTATTCGGGTAAGTTGTGTGTGTAGCGCTTGGCTTTCTTTACACAGGTTGAACAGTTGGAAAAAAGCTTGAGATATTTGCAGTCGACAGAAAGCTGCATAAGCACAAAAAAGCCACTTTCCAAACCAGCAACGCGGTGAGCGCACAGCCAATTCAACCGTTCTCAGCTGGACGATTTCGAAAAACAACAAATCAACAATAAGTTTCAATAAAAAACATTGCGAAATGAACCATTTCAGTCGACCGTCCGTCGATGCGAACGCAAATGCGCCAATCAACATCGAATGGAGACGAGAGGCGTGCTCGGCTATGAGATACCAGAGCAGTCCGTTCAGTTTCTCATGCCGTTCGACACCATATTCGAGCAGTCGACGTATTTCGAGAACTCCACCGAGCGAGTCAGAGCGTTTTGTCGGTTGGCTTTTTTAAGCGTTTTTTGTGCCTGACTCCACGTGAGACACACTTCTGAAAAGTTTTTACCGACAAAAGGACATTCCCACCAAATGAATCCACAAGCACAAAAATAATGTGACGCCGGAATGTGACCGAACCAGCCCGCAATACTCCAATCTAGTTGCTCATCAGCAAACCAGTTTCATGTCCAAAATCAAGTTCATTCAATCGAGAGACAATGAAAACCTCAAACTTCACATTCAAATTCAAAAAAACACTTCAACTTCAGCTCCGTCATCAACGCCGATCGCTGTCTGAGCCACTGCGGTGAGACGGCGACGCGGAACTGGATGATGCTGGCGCTGCATCCGAAGGAAATCCTCTGTCGCGCCTACATCACCGACAGTATGCAGCAGCCGGATTATAGTAAAGTCCTAGTCCGAAGACCGCGCACTTTTCCAACTGCAACACAGTGTTACTTACTGTTTTGTGATGTTGCACCACACACGTGAAGAAGCCTCATTCATGTAACTTGAAGCGCTCGCATGGCATCATGTTCGCTGCGCATTCATGAAGCAGAAACATCGTCTGTTCACGTGCTAAAGTGACGCCCGTCCGCTTCAGCTCTTGCGAGAGTGCATGAATGGGCTTAAAGGTCCGGTAGGCAGGCGTGTCAGTGTATTTGTGAATGCGTGCGTGTCTGTCATTGTGCGACATCACAAGCAAACACGTGTTACAAACGAAAAGTGCACGGTCCTCAGACTGGCACTTTACACATGCACGTGCATGCACGCACGCGGCTATGCATGCGGAATAGTTGTTGTGGATTCGTTTGCTTGTTTTTTCAATTTATAATTGTCTATTTTAAAAATTCACAATTTATGTCATAAGTTACAGACGCGTTTGGCGTCACAACAAAAAAAAGTCAAAAATTCTTTGGTGGTTTGTGCATGTTCTGCTTCGGGCATTTGCTTTGCAACCAATAACATCAGAAACACTAATTGTTTCACCCTGCACAAATTGTAGACGCGGACTCTGGATGATCACGGCGATTCCGTCCGCACTACTAACATCTGGACCCCATTCCGGACGACACTCAAGATCGTCCGAGTCTGGACTGCAACGCAAATCGCGCGGTCTTAATTCGATCCCAACTTTCATCCCGGACCTCATCAAGTTCATATTTTTAGCTTACATGCAAGCAAGCTCACATTTCTCCATTGCAGCGCCAGTGTTCAAGTGCCTTTACGTGAAGCGACCGCGTATCCAGGCGCACTGCCGCGAGCAGCGTCACACGCTGAGTGACGTCATGCACGCGACGAAGCCGACGCCCGTGAACGCGCACGCGGAGCTCGCGCAAACCTGCCTGTTAGCAGTGCAGTCAATCGAGAAAATATGTACAACTAGCTGATTGGTTGGCTGCAGTTGACGCATGCATTGCTGTGCACATTAACTCCACCTCCACGGCCAATGCCAGAATGCGCGCTATTCTTGGAGAGCCGGGTGTTTGTCTGCACAGGATGCACGCATCAGCTGCGCATGTGTGTGCAACCAACCAATCAGCTGGTTTATCCAGACAGACTGTACGGTATGGCCGATTAAACATGGCAGCTTTTTTCAGGGTTCAAGGAGCGCGCGAATTTTGAATGTCAGAAAAAAGACGTTCAGAAACCAAATTGTGTGCCCAATTTGACGCGTTTTTTTAAACTAACGGATTATCCGCGCTATTCTGTTCATTATTTTTCCGTTGCACACATGACTGGGAATTATGTTCGCATTTTTGAAAAAGACAACTCCTAGTCTGCGACTGATCCCGCCTTGATGGACTGCCTCATTTATTCGGCCATACTGTAGATAGGGCCATGTTTTCGGGTTTGTGTACATTTTGCGGACGAGTTCGGTGCAGACAGACATTTCACAGGAAGAAACTGTTTGACCAATCTTTGAACTGCACATGTTGCCCTGCGACCCACACTGATTCATTGAGAAAACACCGCTGCTAAAATGGCGAGTGCACGAGTTACAAGATTAAAAACGCATTTTAGTGACGAACTCAGTTGTGAGTGAGTGAGTTCAGTAACAATTCAATTGCGTTGTGCTCTTTGTGTTGATGACGCAAGATACACAGACTGCGAAGGAACTCTGCAAAACTGCGCATTCAAATGTTGCAGCGCATTTCAAAACTTCGAGACGTGCTACATCTCAAGTTTGGTCAGCCACTGCGCCTTCAATGCCACCGGATTTTGGCCGCATCTTCAGAAAGCGTCGGTCGATGCGATGCGCTCCATACTGCAGGTATTATCGTTACAGGAAGACCGCGTGCACAAAAGTTTCACGCGTTGGGGAAAAGCCGGACACAGAACCAGACGCATGACGTCATCCGACGTCTTTCGTCAGCTACCGTAACCCAATTTTGAATTCCCGCGGATTCTTGAAACGTTTTTCCTATCCCTGTGTGCAAAGGCATAGAGAACCGGGACCAAAATGAAAGATAATAGTGTAGCTATGGTTGGTTAGTTTATTTTGTGGATCCCTCCTTGGCTGCCCACTCCTCAAGTGGTCCTGATTTCTAGTATTATCGGCACTTGACCTTAGAGCAGACACTCCAAGGGGGTGCCTCACGCCAGATGCAGTGCGGCTTAGGCCACTCACTGATCGCGGCGTCGCCTCACTAGCACTGGTCACAACGTGAGGACTTTTGGTACTTCTACTTCTAGGCTTCTGACTGTCCTGGCACTTCAACATGGACTTCTTGTTAGCATGACTCACAGAACTGGTTGTTAGAATCGCAGTGTTAGCGTCACACATGCGTTATGGCCTCTCACTACTCGCTTCCTCCTCCTAGTCTTACTGAAATAATAATAAAAGAAACAATAAACAAATAAACTATTGCAGGTTACTTACGGTTTGAAGATTTAAGCGAGGCCAGCAGTGATTACACCTGTCGCTATCGGCGCAGGCAGTGAGTTGTCGCCCAGGTAGCCCAGGCGCCTCTACGTCAGGCGCAGTCCTGGACGGATCGTGTAGTCGCCTTTGATGTGGGACGACCACACGGTACCTTTGCTCCTAATCATAAAATACGAGTCCAATCGGTGTTGGTTTCTTCGTTTATTGTGATGTCGGATGCAGAAATACAAAGAACTGTTGCAAGGACACAACATTAAATGCACAAAAAGATGGTAAACCAATAAGAAAAGAGACGTTTAACTGTTATAACAATGGTGTGTGACAAAATAAACAAAATAGTTTAACATTCCAGTTGAGGAAAGAAGTCGGTGCCAGGTGTGGACCTGACAACTTTCCCCCCCTGAAATGTGGTCTCTTCCACGAGACCCAAATGGTGGTGGAAAAAAAAACTTGGTTTTACAATACTGGTAAATAAAAATTACTATGATTGAAAAACAAAACTATTGTGTTGCATGGCATCACGACAATCACTGAAATGAAAAACGAAAACTAGTAGAAAAGACTGGTAAAAAGCATAGAAAAACTAGGGCCACGGGTCAACAAACAATGGCCCGTGGGTGAGGCCCTCTCACGGTGTTCTATGCATGGTGGTGTGAAAAACAAAAAAAACTGGTAATTGTGAAAATAAAACACAATAATCCTATATCATTTTTCAATAAAAATTTGTAAATTTCTATTGTTTTAAAACTATCAAAAATTAATGGTGGTAAACTATTGGAATCGAATGGTTGGTTAGTGTGAAAAACAAAACAAATGACAAAACAAAAGCCACGGTAGGCCAACAACAACCTACCGGGCTACCACAACACACACAACAACAATGAAACTCGAATGTTTCACTGTATCACACGGGTGTAGGTGTACAATATATACAGATACACACAACAAAACAAAAAATCACACTAGGGTTGGGGTCCATCGGTGGGAACCGTGCTCACCACCGATCAACCATGGTACTAGAATTCGGCGAGACAGCACTGAAGGCGGCAGCACAGAAGTATCAATGTTAAGCAGCACGACCCTACTACTGTCCGAACAGATGGAAGCTCGCAACGGCACAAAGCGAAGACACCAACGATGGAAAAAGGACAAGAACTAACATTGTTTTTGTATTGTTGATCACCGTCGGATCCGGTCCTCGCCTCTACCATCGTGTCGACGCCCGTGCCATTGTTCGTGTGTGAGCGATCGATCGCGGTCGACGGCCAATCATCAAAGTTATGTTCAGTAGTCGGCCTTCGGTCGATGCGATCTTCTAGCAATGTGCGGCGGCCAATGTTATCGTTGGTCGGCGCTCGAGCTTCCGGCGAATAATAGAGTTATTATTCGTTCAAACAGCTGGGAATTGTTCGTCGCCGTCTTCGACATTCACTTGCGCCTTGTATATGGCGGCTTGGCGCGTCGACGTGACGTGCCAGTCGGCGGCGGCGGCGGCGGCGGTCCTTGGCTCGGGTCGTACTCGTACTGGTATTGGCGCGGTCGGTAGGTCGCTGCTGGTGTCGTCTGGAAGCCACGCTGGCCCGGCAGTGTTGTGCGCGGCGGCTGGCGTGGTGACGGCGTGGCAGCGGCGCCCAACCGTTCGTGCTGCTTCGGAGTCGTCGTCGTTCGCGGCGGATGTTTGTAGACGCCCGACGTCGACGGATGCTCGGCGATTTGCTGGAGTTGTAACGCCAGCGCTTGGCCGCTTAGGGCTGTTCCTTGGCCGTACGCTAGCGTTGTGGCTGTCAGTGCGGGTGGCACTATACCAATCTGTTGTTGTGGTATCGGCTTTTTACTGAAGCCAATCAATGGGCATAATTCTGAGCTGTGACCTGGTTGGCCACAGACTTTGCACTGTGATTCGATCTCCGCACGTGCAGCTTGATCTTTTGCTGCTGTGTTTTCATGCGAAGTCTGGGATGTACTTTGAATTTCCATGTCTGCAGCGGTCGGCTTTTCAGTCTGACCTGCTTTCTGTGCTTTATCTTTGTCCTCTTTGGACTTATCATCCGTGGTTTTGTCAGCCGATTTGTCGTCTGACTTGTTGTTCTGGGTATCACCTTCGGTTGACTGCACACCAGTCGACCGGGTTTCCGTCGCAGTTTTACTTGCGGCGCTGGTAGTTGAACTGCTCGACTGTCTTGTCGGCAATGTTTCCATGGTTTTCGCACCTTCCAGCGACCTTTGTCGCTGCATGATTTGCTTTTCCATTTGTTTGGAAAATGTGGTCGAGAGCTTTGGCCTCTCGGGTTGGTCTGGCGGTCTGCCCGCTTGAATGGTAGTTAGGTCTGCCAGTGCTGGCAAATTCTGTTTCTTCAGGTCCGCCAGCATGTCCGGCGGTGGTTGCTGGTATTCCTCGGTGGTCATGGCTTTTAGGATTTCATATTGTTCTGCGGCGCTCCACCTTTGTTGTGGTCCGCCCATTGGTTCCAGGAAAATCGGTTGCAAGACGGACATCAGTGTCACGCCTGTGCTCTCTTCGCGTTGCTTTTCAGCAAGCATCAAGGTTTGGATGGTGAGCATATTCACCATTGGTGTTTGTGATCCGATTTTCCGAATATCTGGCGGGTCGCCATTGAATCCTGGTCTTGTGCGCACACTCATGAAGTGTGCGAGCCATGCTATGGTATTTGGCACGTGTTCTGCCATCTGGTCTTCTGCTTCTTGCAAGAAGCCCTGCGGATTTTCCAGCATGCGACGGCCAACGTCTTGTACAGCCATCACTGATGCTGCGTCGAGCGGCAGAAACTTGTCTGTCGCCGACGGCTTTTTCTGGTTATAATAGCTCTGTTTGGCTTTTTCTGTGTTTTTCTGTGTATTCACCCACTTTTTAGTGGATGCATTTTCCAGGTAGTACGGGCGCAGCAGTGCGCGGTATTTTGGACGCATGTAGTTCTGCGCCAGCTTGACTTCCGTGCGACTTCGCACACTGACGGAGTCGCTAATCTGGATATTGTCGCCATACGCTTTTGCGTTGTCTTTCATGGCTGGTGGCAAAATAGCCACTTGTTGGTACTGGGAATTGAGATGGTCGTAAAAGATACTGGTGATTGTCTTCTCGTCCTGTGTCAGGTTATGTGCATGCATATAACCTGGCCACGGGCACGAGGGTTTCACTATTGATCTGTCTGCCTCTTCGGCAGCTGTGGCTGTTGGTGCAAGGTGTGCACGTTTCAGTGGTGGTTGGCGATCATCGGCGGTCGACGCACTAGTCGTCGGCTGCGTTGTCGCCGTAACTCTAGTATTGCTTTGCTGTTGTTGTTGTGTTCCTTTTGTCACTGATGACATGGAGCACGACTGCTGGAGTTGTTCTTTTGCAACTGCATGTTCAGCTGCAGCCACGAATGGCACACCAGGAATGGTTGGTCCTGGGATTCTCTGGATTTTCTGGTACTGCGGTACCTGAAATGTGGTTGGCACAAACTTCTGTTGAGTTTGTTGCAGCGCTTGTTGCTGCTCTTGCTGTTGTTTTTGTAGCAGTGCTTTTGCACGCAATGGTATTATCTAAAAATGCGGGAGACGCATATAAAAGGAGGAATATGAGCTTGTGTAAGCAGTGAAAGACTTGGCTCGACAACGCTTTTCAAGTCTCTGATGTGGTACACACGGATACAAGTACATAAGAGTTATATTTTTGCGCCGCGTTTGTTGTTTAAAAGCTTGCTGAAAAGCGAAAAACGTTGA
>JASANC010004130.1:0-14140 GCA_030248135.1 Theristus sp. LFF4_11
ATAAATAAATGTGTGCTTTTTAGAAAAAATGCCTATTGAAAAGCGCAAACAAAAGCAGGAGACGCCAAACGGAAACACGGCCACTCGAAAAAGAATCATGCATTCTGTGCATGAATTGCTGGTGGAGGCGGAGTTTGGTTTGCACAGAATCCAAGCATCACGTGACCACCCACCAATCAGCTAGTTGGATATGTTATAGAGTTGCGGGAAATTTTTCTGGTAAACACTGTCGCGTCAGCGTGGTCTTTTACTCATTGTGAGTTTTTAAAATTATTGTTCAATGTTCATGTTTTTTTGTTATATTTCTTGTCAACAATCGAGTAAGCATTCATCAGTTTTCGAGTGATTTGCGCCCACGCAGGCCCGTCAGTTTGAGTGATTTTCGTTCGTTTACTTGGTGCTTCTTGCTGGACACCGTGACTGCACGTGGTTGCGTCGACCTGGAAATAATGTAACGGAAGTTCATCGGAACCAGTCAGAAAAAAAGATAATATGATTCACTACGATCACGTTTGGCGCGTGACACAGTCCCAAAAAAACTAGAACGTGGAGACAGATCACACAAAATCAGAGTCATCAGAAAGCCAAAGATTTTATTTGTGAACGGTCACTTCAAAAGAGTACCAATTGAAAAAACCCAAACTCTTGCTGGATAGTGCCTTTCTGATAAAATTTCTGAATGGAGTTTTTTTCGCATAGTTCGACGTTCGACTGTAGCTTCTTAGCATCTGACCCATTTAACCCTGTTTTCTTCTCAATAGTTTCTCCCCATAGTTTTTTCTCACACCTGCGTCGCCACACTCTTCATTCCCTCCACTATCCTTTGAGTGCTCTGAATGATCTGTCGTTTCATTGAATCCGTGATAAAGTGCGCTTGCAGCCAGTTTTCGTTTTTCATTTCGATCATCTTTTGCACGGTCGCCATGTAATCAATCATTTCACCTGAAAAACTTTTTGAAAATATTGAAAAATTAAAAAAATATGTCGTTCCCAGTCACGTGACAAAGATTTATCGGATGGTGAGCCGTCCGTCCGTTCCCTGAAACCCATCAGAGCTTTTCGAAATTTGGGGTTTCCGTAATTGATTTAGGGGCGTTCGGTTTCCCAGAACCATTGGGGGAAGCTACAGTTATTGTCTGAAAACAGTGCCCATGTGGTTTCCATTTCCACACAGCAATGTTGCACAATCGCCATAATGCTGTGTCTCCTTGTACTCAGATTCGCAGTCTTTACCGGAGTTTCCCCTGCTATTCGCAACACAAAAATGCGGATGCATCGATGGAACAAACTTGCGCCAGCGCACGCGCTGCATCTGGGGGTTGTTTGTTTGTTTGTACGGAATGGCCGAGTAAACATGGCAGCTTTTTCAGGGTGCAAGGAGCGCGCGAAATTTGAATAAAAGAAAAAAGACGTTCAGAAACCAGATTGTGTGCCAAATTTGACGCGTTTTTTAGACTAATGGATTCTTCGTGCTATTCTGTTCATTCTTTCTTCCTTGCACACATGAATAGGAATTATATTGGCATTTTTGAAAAAGACAACTCCTAGTCTGCGACTGATCCCGCCTTGATGGACTGCCTTATTTATTCGGCCATACTGTAACTGTGCAACATTACAGTGAGATATGGTAAACAGATAGGGGTGTATTTGTCTTCAAACCACTCAAAACCAAGATCTTCCAATCAACAACATCAACCTTCGATCTGTTTCTGTATGAGACGGCGTTGCACGCGGTCGTTCAACTGACGCACGGTGCACGGATTTTCATCTGCACCACGTTCCAAATCATCGACAACATCGACATACCGCTGATGATCAGAACGAACCCACTCAACATCGACCAAGCGTGCGCTACGCCGGATGGGTAGTAGTCGCCTGGGAGACGGCAACGAAAAAAACGTTTCTTTTTATAATGTCGTCCACATGTCAAGGCCCGTTTACACCTGACATATGCAGACGTACGTCGACGTACGTCAGGTATGAGCGGTAGTATGCAATAACACGAAACCTAAAGGCCCATTCATGCGCACAAATTTTTACGGCACGTCACGTCACGTCACGTCACGTCTTCATTCATGATGCAAAAAACAGCCATCCAGCACGTCACGTCAAGCTTTAGATCACGCGCTCATTCATACCTGCGCACGTCGACGTGCGTCGACGGACGGCAAAAAGGGAGGTATGAATGAAGACGTGACGTGACGTGCTGTGCCGGATGGTTTTAGATTCTTTGCTCGTTCATACCTGCCCACGTCGACGTGCGTCGACGGACGGCAAAAAGGGAGGTATGAATGAAGACGTGACGTGACGTGCCGTGCCGGATAATTTTAGAAACTGACCTAAAAAGCCGGACGTCAACATATGCAAAATTCAATAATTTATTGATTAAATTGGTATTTGTGTGTTTCAAATATTTCAAATAACTCCGCGCTTTTGAAAGCTGTCCAGATTTGTTCATTTTCGTTGTTCTTTCAACGTTGTCACGAAAAGTTGGGAGAAACGCAGGTTTGCTTTTCTCTGCTGGCCTCTGACTACTCTGGCGCAAATGCAAAAATTTGTTGGTGAAAACCGAACAGCTTCTATTCATTTGAATATCATCAACTTTTTGAAACAAAAAATTAATTGTAGTCGCCAGGAACTGAACCGCACGCGCTTGTTTGTTTTAGCGGGAAATACTAACCGTTGCGCTTTTGCCTCACTAGCCAGGCAAGCAGGAATAGTGCTACACGTGTACTGGGCATCTTACAGTCTATCACGCTAATATATGCAACTCGCTGATTGGTCGGCTCCTCACGCTCCGCACCCTGGGAACGGGATTCAGAAAACATCATGTTTTTTTGTTGTTCAGCGGTTTGTTTTTATTGTTTTCACGCCGAAAAAAACTCTTCGCATCTCGACGTACGGCTTTTTAGGTTCGTTCCTAAAATTATCCGGCACGGCACATCACGTCACGTCTTCATTCATACCTCCCTTTTTGCCGTCCGTCGACGCACGTCGACGTGCGCAGGTATGAATGAGCAAAAAATCTAAAATGATCCGGCACGTCACTTTACCGCACGTCTTCATTCATACATGACGTGCCGTGACGTGACGTGCCGGATATATAAACGTCTTGCATGAATGGGCCTTAAAGTGACGTGACGTGCAGGATATGGATATGTCTGTGAGAACGGCAATAACACGGGACCTAAAGTGACGTTACGTGACGTGACGTGACGTGACGTGACATGCCGTGCCGTGCCGTGCCGTGCCGTGCCGTGCCGTGCCGTGCCGTGCCGTATGCGCATACGTCAGGTATAAACGGGCCTTTGACATGTTATTCTCCCATTTTATGTCAACATACACCAACCTAATCCAATCGTTGACAGACTAATGTAGAAGAAGTACAGAGATGTCCCGTAGGACCAGCGCTCCCAGTAGGCAAAGTGTGTCGCACCAATCAGCATCCAGAGGAATGTGACGACGCAGACCAACTGAAAGAAAGTAGCTTAGCTGATTCACGAATCAATAGATAGTTAGCTTTTTGTTTCTGTGAATAAAATTGAAAATCAGAGCAGAATATTGTTGAATCTAGGTGACTTCAACAAAAGAAATTTGTTTCACATTTTCTGTTGACGTCATTTCTGCATGATAAGGATGTGGTAAACGCACTTTGAAGAAAACCAACCCAAATCGGCATATCTTCCACATCAAGTTGTTCGTGATTTTCGCTCTCTTTTAGCTTGCTCGGCACCCCATCATTGTGCTTTCCATTGCCCCCACACTTTGTTAGCAAACGTTTCACCATTACGTAACTGTACCAAATGATGCGCGTTAATATGCCACCCAGCGAGTTCAGCACGCACATGAATAGAGGAATTCCTGATCAATAAGCTGGCTGATTTGATTGATTTATTGCGACTCTGACTCTGGTTGTGACTGTGAATGTAACTGACTGCCTTGCTCCAAGAGTTAAGAGGGCATTCATGAAACAGTATTTAGTGACCGCGAAGCTACCGTATTACCCCCATTAGACCCCCCCCCCCACCATTAATCCCCCCCCCCCCACCAATAAACCCCCCCCCGACCAGTTTCCGAATAATCCCCCCCCCCACAAATAATCCCCATGGGGGATTATTGGAGACCTGTTTGAAACACATACCCAGCGAATTCAGTGGCTGGTTGCAGTGAAAATGATGAAATTGTGCTACCAAAAGCCCCAAATGGGTGAGTTAATAGTAATTTCATTACAAAAGGCTGTTATAAAAGGAAATTTCTATGTAGAATAGAAGTTTCTGCGACTTTCTTGCCTGTCATGCAATGTATTTTTGCCATTTTTCAACAAACCCCCACCCCTAGAATTTTTTGTAAATACCCCCCCCCCCCCCACCAATAATCCCCCCCCCCCCACCAATAAACCCCCACCCATAAAAGTCGCTGACGTATTAATCCCCCATGGGAGTTTATTGGGGGTAATACGGTATGTCTTTTTTAACACAGCTGCGCATCACTAAATAGTGCTTCATGAATGCGCCTTTATGACTGGCAAGACTGTGTGACTGCGTCTTCCATGTGCCTGCGCAACGATGATGCGTCTGAAAACTAAACGAACCTAACGTGGCATACGCAACTGTGAGAATCGTCGACAGGTACTTTCCATCTGTTTTATTGGGCGCCATTACACCGTAACCGATCGTTGTGTATAGTGTGATTGCATAATTGATGTGTTGCACAAATTTATGCGCTGTACCGTATTTAGTTGACCCGCAAGGCAAGTCTTTGAAATGAAGTGAAATGGGGATTACATAACTTCGAGTAAAAAGTTGAAGCGGTAAAAACGTTGGATGATAGAAAAAAGTCTCTCACAAAAATGGGAAATGTCAGCTTGACTGTTTGATTAGTTGTGCGGATAATCGGACCAATCAAAGAGCCGAATCGTTCCTGACCACCTAATCAACAAACGCCCTAAGCACAATATGTGTCAAAATGTTGTGTTAAAGTTTTGAAAACAGATCGCAGAAAAACAAATGTAGGTCTTGCAGACAGCATGGGATACCTGCAGTGCTCTGGTTGGCTGAGTTCATTTGCCTGCTGAACGTAGCCAGCAAATAAAGGTCGCAATCTCCACTCATCTGCAAGTGAAAAGGAAGAAACGAAAAATCAGCGCCAAAAAACGAGAAACTTCGGCGTTATTGAAATGAACTTGTCAGTTTTTTTAGTTTTGGGATAGTTTTTACTTTTTCAACCCGGCGGTAACAGTTGTATTTATTACCTGGTCAGGTACCCAATTAAAAGAGCTGAAGAAAAGAAAGCATTTTTTGCAGTGAAAAAAACAGACATTTGTTTTATAGCTAAAAATTTACCCAAAATAGTAGACCGCCTAATATCGAGTACAAGACGAGGCATCCGAGCGGCACCATGGTGTTCACCAGATCTTGCAGGACGAGCAAGAATTTTTCCATGTTTTTTACCAAAATATCTATACCAAACGCAAAACAATCGAAATGATGTTTTCTGAGGAACGTAGCTCTAATTTTGTTTCTTACTTACTTAGTTTTCTTGACAATTGTGAATGATTTGTTTGTTTTTTGGAAAAATTACGTACCGGTATTTTTTCAACGTGCCAACATTTTTTTGAAGGGAAAAACGGACTATGAGTGTGCCTGCGGACTCCTCAATTTTCAGACATTCCGCTTGTATTATAAACCGTAATATATTTTATAAACCGTTTTATTTTTGGTAATAAGTAGGTATACAGAAACCCTATCTGACGAGCGAGGGGGCACCGCGGTATTCGTCTACCTGGCAAAACCGCAAACGGCAAACACCATGTGCACTGGTACATCGTGCAAAATTCAACAAAAACTCACTCTCATAGCTTACAGCGGTTAATGATTCAAAAAGTTTTTTTCAGTGTGTTTCATGGACATAAAGTTGTCTGAACAAAAAAATGTATGCACCAAAGAATACCGTAAAGTCTTGCATATAAGGTCTCCTTATATAAATTTGAAAATCAAAAATTTCTGAAAGAAGTGGAATTTTGTGTGACAGCCTTATAAGTGGGAGGAGGTCTTATAAAGCGTACATTAGGAATTTCGGGCCTTATAAACGGGGTAGGACTGGGACCAAGTCAAAAATTTAAATTTTTTGGTTTCCCGCCGTGTGACACTCCGCCCACTTTTGGGTGGGGGTCTTATAAGTGGGAGGAACCTGATATGCAAGACTTTACGGTAGGTAAACGTGTTTCCTTCCAAATGATTTTCAATTAGGTATATTATCATTATGTTTTCAAAATGCAAATTGTGGTCATGTAGACGTGCACAGAAAAACCAAAACAAAACACGTAACAACGGGTAATGTGGGTGTAATTTCACAAGAAAAATTTCACACTGATCAAAAACTCTGGAAAAAACGGGCGAAGTTTTCGTGGACCAACACCAAAATACATTTTTCAGCACATGTGCATAACAAAAATCACACACAACGCACGCATAACGCTGGTTTCAAATGAATTCATTATTGTTTTTACGCAAATTAAGTTTGACACTTTCTGAAGTTTTTCTTTTTGCTTGTGTAGGCAAAAGTAGCAGTTGTGTTGTTGTTTTCAATCAAGCTATGTGTTTGATTTCGTTGCCAGAGAGAGTTTTGGAACTTTCATCGCCACATTCGTTGACTTACATCAGATAAAATTGTAGATACGCACGTTCAGTATATGTTCATGTATTGAAAATACACTGAAAAAGGATCAACATGTCCAGGATTCACAAAACCGACTGTTTGGCGTGCATTCTGGTAACAGTCAACGCAGTGCTCATACTGATCTCCTTATTCAGCAGAGGTGAATTGCTGTTTTTTTTACTGAGAACGGTTTTGTACGAGTAACGATTCGTGCATTCCTCCGTTTCTCAACTCCGTGTTTTCCAAAAAATGCAATTCTCCCCCGTCAGCCAGCGCGTTCATCACCGAGTTTCTACCGGGTTCGTTGTACGAGCGCTCGCCGATCTGCCACGACTGGTCGAGTTGGAGCTCGTGTTTCACGACGAACGATCCGTCCGTGTTCTTTCGCTTGCCGACTCAGTGCTATGAATTGCGCGAAGTCAGCGTGAGTGTTGGTGGAGGTGACTTGCATGGTTGATGGTTCTTTGTGAAAGAAAAGATGTTACATTTGCAGCAGGGCAAAAACATGAGGTGGTTGTGGGCAACAACAGGTGTCCATTACAAAATTTTGGAATGGATTTTGGCATTTTTCGACCATGTGCATTAAAAAAAACAATTGAGCGGCACCACAGCTGCATGCTCTGCCAACGTGTTTTGTTCTCAGTTTCCCTTTCCTTCCCGAGCGACCACAACAGTGATAACAAAATAGCCAGCCGACACAAGCCAACCAGTGGTCCATTTTCTTAAGTTGCGGCAACATACCTGACGTTAAACTGCGAGAAATAACGAAAAAACGGGAAAAATTTCAGATGATGAGGAACCTCGGAGGGCCGATCATCATGAAAATGATGGCGTACGCTGATTGGGCGAACAACTCGGCGTCAGCGTGCGGCATGTGCAACGTACAAGTGGCCTGCAGTGCACACTGCTCGCAGCGCACGTTCGTTCACACTTTTACATTCGAGAAACGTGCTCGTGTAGGCGACATTGTCGGTTACAGTTTGGGTGGAATTTCAGGTACAATGTATTGTCTTTTCGTCCGAATGAGGCGGAGTAACGTTGAATGATGTGTGGAAAAGCCGCACAGCAGATAAGTTGTTTCGCGCCCGAACGTAGTTCGAATATAAAATAAAATAAATATACGGTATTCAGTGAGAAAAGATTCTGATTAGTTTTTTTCTCAAGGTCTTGCACAAATCTGCCGTCAGAATAGTTAAGTTTTGCTGATTTCAAATTGCCGCACAGCCATGAAACATTTTCTCTATCTGTGCGTGCAAACGCATATCGGGACACGTTTAATATTAATAAGAAAGACACGGTGTCTCAAAAACGCTAAAACGGTGTCCTACAATGTAAAATTCTACTGTTTTCAGAAACTTTTGATTTTCAAATTTATACATACAAGGAGACCTTGTGTGCAAGACGTTGCAATAATCGGAAAACTTTCATGAAAACACCCTGCGACGCTCCCTGATTCTGCGCCCTCCCTCCCCCAATCACTACGAACCAACCTTCCAGCGGCTACGTGCTCGGCCTAACGACGCAAGTGTGCGACTTTCCGACTGAACGCCAAGCGTGCGCACTACGCACCGAAGGCATCTACAATCCGTTCACGGGCGAATGCAATCCGTGGCCGCCGGTGACGATGTCGACGAGGGAGTTGCTGCCGGACTGGATACCGGCCGGGATTCGGCGCAACTTGCTCGAGAAGCAACCGTTCAATTGTATCAGGTGTGCGTGTTTTCCAAAACGTAAAGCAGAGCGACACACTGTGTGCAAATCGGCAAAAAGCAATGTGGCGCTACAGTCGAACTCTAAATTGTAGGGAATCTGCTGATTGGTTGGTGATCGCGGTTTACGGTATGCATGCTTTCTGTGCAGGCATTATTGCTGTGGGCGGAGTTTGACTTGCACAGAATGCATGCATATTGCATACCGTGATCGCCAACCAATCGGCTGAATCCCTATAATTTAGAGTTCGACTGCATAAAAGAGAGGCAATAAGTGGGCTAAAAGGACCGAAATTAGGGAGTGGGGACAAAATAGGGATTTAGACTCGGCAGACGTTGTCGTCCGTCTAAATGAACTTTAGCATACTAAAACACGAGGATGACAGACGCATGCCGTGTGAATGGAGCCCTAAAAACAAAACAAAAAACTCACATTCTTGCAGCGTCTCCGGCAAATGCTACTGTTGTTGCACGCCGTACCGCCCGAATCCGTGCGACGCGACGTGCGTGCTGCGGCCGTGCGCGAGGGGCAACGTGTTCACGAGGCAGCAAGTGATCGCGCTGAGACGCGAATGGCTCGAACGACTCGACTCGCACGAGAAATGAGCGAAAATTCGATGTCGCGCGGTGTCTTGAACAGAAATGGGGTTTTGCGAGTAATCAATCGAATTTCATGTGAATCTTTCACTTTCGGTGTTTTAGTACTTTGGCTCACAAAACCAGCTGCAAATGCAAACTTCTATTCTTGAAACGGCACATGGCATAGACATGACTGATTTATTTTTTTTTGTTCGCTTCGTTTCGTTTGTCCACTTCACAGAACGGGTGTGTTTTACTGTCGCACAGTGGCTAAACCACTTTTTTGCTTTTTCCTTAACGCTAATCTTTTTTATTCCATGATTGATTTACACTTTGCATTGCAAATGTTATCCGTGAATAGTGAATTGTATGAAAATCGTGTCTGCCTCTTCCATCCACTCCGCTCCACCACCAAAAAATGGAAACGCCGAGCTGTGGTGGATTGGCATCACACAAACGAAATGTTTCGCCTTTGCGGTAAAAAAATTCAAAAAAACACGACGACAACGGAAAAATGTCGCTGCCTTTTTCGATATCTTTAGCGTGCTCTGCTTTGATTTTTTTTCAAATGACTTTTTTGATTTTAACAATTTGGATCAATGGATAGCATAGTTGTTCTAGGGGGGGGCCTGGGGGGGGGGGGGGCCGGCCCCCCCCAAAAAAATTCGAATCTATCTCTATCAGAGAACATTTTTCGGCTCAGCTATTATCTATCTAAAAAAAATTTTCAGCCAGCTATCTATCTAAAAAATTTCGTCTTCGAAGACATAAAATGAGTCAATTTTTGACCAAAATTGACCATTTTTGCTCAAAATTCTTGAAAATTTCGCTAATTTTAGGTTAAATATGCATTTATACTTGATTTTTAGCGTATTTTAAACCTTATTTAGCTGTTTTTATAGCTTTTTAGCGTTTTAGCTATCTATTTATCTGATTTCAAAATTATGACCGTTTCTATGTCAATTTTTGACCAAATTATTGCAGCTTCTATCATCTGGAAAACTCTTCAAAATTTTCCAGCTATCTATCTATCTGGAAAATTTGTTCCAGCTATCTATATCGGCCCCCCCCAACCCCTCGGCTCTGGAACAACTATGATGGATAGTAGACTAATTTTTGTGGATTTCATTTTCAGAATAAAAACAAAGGTTTAGCAAAACAAAAGTGAACTTTTTAATTTTGCTTCGGCAGTCGAAGTATCAAAGAGGTAAAGATAAACTCGGAAACAAGCTCTCCAAATAAAAGCTTTTTTTTGTGCGACGACGACAGTGAAAGTAGAGTGGACAGTGGCGTGAAGGAGCTTTTCTATTTTTGATTTTTTTTGGTTTGCAAAAATGGCGGCGACCACATCCAGCAACAAAGAGATGTCGAGAGAAAAAGTGCGTTTTGATTTCTTTGGCTATTGCTCGTTTTGATCATCTGGTATTTCTAAAATTTTCAACTTTATTGCATCAAATTCATTTTTTTTGTCATTTTTTCAAGGAAATTCCCGTCAAAGTTGCGATCCGTTGTCGGCCGTTCAGTGAACGCGAGAAATTGGAGGGCTCAGAGCAGTGCGTCCAGTTCTACGTGCAACAGAATCAGGTTCGTTTTTGTTTTTTATGATTTGATTTTTGGTTTCTTTATATTTTGTTGTGCGGTTTCGTCTCACTTAATTATATTTCAAATTCGTGCAGGTCTGCGTCACGGGAAAGACGTTTGCGTACGATTACGTTTTCGATCCGTCCGCCAACCAAGACGCGGTGTTCGAAGACTGTGCGATGCCTTTGGTGGAGCGGATTTTCAAGGGTAAGGAAAAGCAAGCTGCTTCGATTTAGATTTTTCGCTTCCATATTGTTGTTCTGGCATTCATGAAAAATAGCGAGTGTTTTTCAAGAACAAAAACGTTATTCTCCGCGAATGCAGTCTTTTTCTTATGATAAAAATGCAGCAGCAGCCACCAAGCATTTTGTTTCAAATCCACCCGTTGCCACACTGTTCGTTTTGAAGCAGAGCAGAAAGCTCGACGGTCAAGAATATTGAAATCGGGTTTTTCTCTTTTCATTCCGAATATGACTATCATTGGTCGAGAAAACCAAGCATTGACGGAAAAAAACAAAAACAGCGAAGAATGTCTTTTGAAAATCCATCAGTTTTTTTTTTCAATTTCAGGCTACAATGTTACGATCTTCGCCTATGGACAGACGGGCAGTGGCAAGACGTACACGATGGGCAGCGAAACGCAGAGCGACCAAGCGGCGCACTCCGCCACTCGCGGGCTGATTCCGCGCCTGGTGCAGGCGGTTTTCGCGCGGATCGCCGAAAACTCGACGAACTCCGATTTGAACGCCGTCGCGCCCGACCTGTCCTACACGGTGCAGTGCTCGATGCTTGAGGTCTGTGTGGTTTTTTTGGCAGTTTTGTCTTTCAAGATGAATGAGTGGTCCCCGTTTGCTGGTTTTGAGTTTTTTCCAAAACGCCAAAACTATACTTCCGTGACTTCTCACTTGACAACTGTCGTTGCTGTTGAGAACAGTTTCCGAAGAAACATCACGTTTTCGTTGTTGTTGTTGTTTCCGCAGATTTACGAAGAACGAGTCATCGATCTGTTAGGCGGAAGTAAACAAGACTCGCTGCCCATTCGCGAGGATTCGAACGGAGAAATATTCGTGAGTTTTTCCGAAATCTCATGCTGGCTGCTTGTTAGTTCTGGAACTTGTGAGCTCTGCACATATCTACCGTCAAAATACGTTAAGTTTTGCTGTTTTCAAATTTGCCGCACAGCAATGAACCAATTTTCTCTATCTGTGTGTGCAAACGCATGTTGGGACACGTTTAATAAGAAAAATAATAATTTCTGGACAAGAAGATCAAAGCACAATGTACACTCTATCTCGCTAATATATGCAACTAGCTGATTGGTTGGTCATAGCAATTCTCAGCGCTGATTGGCTGGTCATGAGTAATTCTCAGCGCTGATTGGTTGATCAAGTGCAGTTCTCAGCGCTGATTGGTGGGTCATTTCGTCATTTTGCATATATTTTCTGGATGGACTGTATCAAATAACATAATGCTGCAACCAATGACCGTTGCGCCGCAATTGTGCATGCCGCAGGTGCAAGGCCTCACGCAGCAGGACGTCTCTGACCTGCGCTCCACGATCGGTTGGCTGCAGAAGGGCTGCGAGACTCGCTCCAAAGGCGGCACCGCAATGAATCTGCATTCGTCGCGGTCGCATGCCGTTTTCACGATCTCGATCCAGCAAAGCAGCGAATCGGACGAGTGCGTTCACGGTTTTTTACACCTGAATAGGTGTCAGAGATAGGGATGAACGAAAAAAACCGGTTTTTTCCATCCCTAGTCAGGGACACTAAAAGTTTTGATTTACGGGTCAGAAGTCGTCTGAAACTCCTTGCGTTTTCACACACAACCCTTTTTCTGAAAACTTTCTTCGCTTCGAAAGGTATTTGCATCAAATTTCATGGCCGAAATTTGCTGCCGAAGAAACACGGTACTATTGTAGACTCTTTTCTCAGAATTAGCATTTATTTTATGCGTTCCCAGTGCGGTTGACAGCCATTTTAACACCGTTTGCAAATAAGAGTGGGGGGGGGGGGGGGCCCTAGGAACATTCCGTGATACATGGAAAAGTTTTTAAACCAAGGGTGCAGGGACATTCTACTAATCAAGGCGCTTCAGGTTTACCCCCTGAGTACCCCCTGATTATGCCTATAAAGGTCGTTTTTAGGGTGCGGAAGTTGAAAAACCCTCGATTTTTTGCGATTTTTCGCAAAGTGTACCTTTTTAGCCCTACCGTATCTCGTAGTTGCACAGTTTCTGGAACCTCACACAGTATTCACGTGAAAGATCTTGCGGAGTTCTTTAAGGCCCTGTATTAATGAGCCTTTGCAAGGGGGGTCCCTGAGGCGCTACGGCGCTAGTTAAAATTACTTTTTTTTTAAATTACGCTATTTTTTTAAAACATTTTTTTGAGCTCATAAACACAATTTTTCGATTTTCATTTTTGGTTCTACAGGGGGGTTTTCGGGGTCGCTGAATTCGAATCTGATCTTAGATTTTTACCCCGGGCATTTTTTTGCCATAAAATTGGGCAAAAACACATTTTTTTGCGTTTTCCAGTGTTTTTTGGTTTTAATTTTTAATTTTAAGTGCGGATTTTTTTAACAAAGCTGTTTTACAACAGCCTTACAACCGCTGTATCGGAATCAGTTTTGATATTTTGCAACTGACCACTTGCCCACCCAAAAAATGGGTAAAAAGTTGTTTTTTTTGCTTTTTGCACACGTTTTCGTTTCACAGTAAAAAAAATCAAGTTAGAAACAACTTGTAATTTTAATTTTTAGTTCTACATCGAGGGTTTCGGGGTCGCTGAATTCGAATCTGATTTTAGATTTTTGTCCCGGGCCTTTTTTTGCTCTAAAAGTTGGGCAAAAACACATTTTTATGCGTTTCCAGTGGTTTTTTGGTTTAATTTTTAATTTTAAATGCGGATTTTTTAACAAAGCTGTTTTATAACAGCCATACAACCGCTGTATCTGAATCTGTTTTGATATTTTGCAACTGACCACTTGTCCACTTAAAAAATGGGTAAAAAGTTGATTTTTTTGCTTTTTGCACACGTTTTTGTTTCACAATGAAAAAATCAAATTAGAAACAACTTGTAATTTTAATTTTTAATTTTCCAGGAAGGTTTTCAAGATCGCTGAATTTGAATCTGACCTTAGATTTTTGCCCCGGGCATTTTTATTGCTTTAAAAATGGGGCAAAACACATTTTTATGCGTTTTCCAGCGGTTTTTTGTTTTAATTTTTAGTTTTAAATGTAGAGTTGTTTAAAAAACAGTTTCATAACAACCTTAGAACCGCTGTAAGGCTGTTATGAAACTGTTTTTAATCAACTCTACATTTAAAACTAAAAATTAAAACAAAAAACCACTGGAAAACGCACAAAAATGTGTTTTGCCCCATTTTTAGAGCAATAAAAAAGTCCGGGACAAAAATCTAAGATCAGATTCAAATTCAGCAATCTTGAAAACCCCCCTGGAGAACTAAAAATTAAAATTAAAAGTTGTTTCTAACTTGATTTTTTCACTGTGAAACGAAAACGTGTGCAAAAAGCAAAAAATCAACTTTTTACCCATTTTTTAGATGGACAAGTGGTCAGTTGCAAAATATCAAAACTGATTCAAATACAGC
>JASANC010004131.1:0-15424 GCA_030248135.1 Theristus sp. LFF4_11
CACAAATTCAAACCAAATTTTCTTCCCAACTTCTTTGTGTGCTTAGGTAAATGTCATTATTTGGTCATTTTGACCGACGTACTCCATGTTTTTCGATTTGGATGACTTCTAGAGTCAATTTTTAGCGTTGAAATGACTTAACTGAATTGAAATATCGTTTCAGAAATCGTTTTCTTGCAACTTAGAACATGTTTTTCAGTCGGTAGGCCATGAGATGAACATGATATCTTGTTGATTGGCGTATGTTATAGGTCTACAATGGAGTTGTGCGATATATTGTTAAACAATTTGAGCGGAGATGTTGGTTAATACCACATCACACGACCGTTTTTCAGATACCCGATAACATGGCCACATGTTAAAACTTGCGTGCTGAGCTAAA
This sequence comes from Theristus sp. LFF4_11, assembly GCA_030248135.1. NCBI lineage: Eukaryota > Metazoa > Nematoda > Chromadorea > Monhysterida > Xyalidae > Theristus > Theristus sp. LFF4_11. The sequence goes on from JASANC010004131.1 coordinate 383, forward strand.
CTAACGTGTTAAACTTGCGTCTGTCAGTTGCCCGCAACGTGATCGCGAAATCATGGTACGTGTTTTCGATACGATGATTTGAAGAGTGGGCTCTCGCCATGTGGCAGATAGCATAGCTGGTTGAACCTGAAAGTAAGTGTCTTGGGGGGGGCGACCGGGTTGACAGGGGTTGCCGACTTAGCCACAGCAAACAGGAATTTTTGAACACAGTCAAATTTTGGTAATTTTCTAAAGAGGAACCACTAAGAACGGTTCAATATTCAAGTACACGTGAAAAATTGCCCTGTTTTACTGTTGAAAATGCAACTTTCCCTCTATGAAATGGACATAATTTCAATAAAACACGATTTTCGCTCTTATAGTTTCCCGGATCGTTCTGAAAATAGTCTAGATGAACTCAGCTCGACGAGACGCTTCGAACGAACCTAACTTGTAAAAAAAAAAATTTTTTTTAAAATTTTTTTTTTTTAATTTAAAAAAAAAATCCGGATTTTTTTTCCCCTAACCCTAGCAGGGGCCACCGCCACTGCACATGCACCTATTTTAATAATGATGCATTACGCTTTCCCCCTCGGCCTCGACGCCGTCGTCGACTGATTCAGGAATAGGAAAAAGAATGAATGAACGAAGGAAAAGAAATCATCAATGAAACGCAATCGTGTGGCGGCTGGCGGAATGAGGCCAACCATTCGTCAAAGACTTCGTTGGCGTTATCTTCGTGTGAAGGAACCGATTTTGTATGCGTTCAATGCGGTAAAAGCATACAAAGCGACAATGGTGTCCGGCCTGGCTCTGTGCAGCATCGGCATCTGGTACAATCACACAATCAGGTAAGCTGTGTGTGACTGTGGTCTTTGCTTGACTTTGGCATCGATTGGCTTTGTTGTTTTGTTTTGTATGGGTTGTTTGTTTGTCACAGCCGCCATGAAGGGTGGGCAGGGTTAGGGGGAAAAAAATCCGGATTTTTTTTTAAATTAAAAAAAAATTAAAAAAAAAATTTTTTTTTACAAGTTAGGTTTGTTCGAAGCGTCTCGTCGAGCTGAGTTCATCTAGACTATTTTCAGAACGATCCGGAAAACTATAAGAGCGAAAATCGTGTTTTATTGAAATTATGTCCATTTCATAGAGGGAAAGTTGCATTTTCAACAGTAAAACAGGACAATTTTCGACGTGTACTTGAATATTGAACCGTTCTTAGTTGTTCCTCTTTAGAAAATTACCAAAATTTGACTGTGTTCAAAAATTCCTGTTTGCTGTAGCTAAGTCGGCAACCCCTGTCGACCCGGTCCCCCCCCCCCCCCCAAGACACTTACTTTCAGGTTCAACCAGCTATGCTATCTGCCACATGGCGAGAGCCCACTCTTCAAATCATCGTATCGAAAACACGTACCATGATTTCGCGATCACGTTGCGGGCAACTGACAGACGCAAGTTTAACACGTCAGTTTAGCTCAGCACGCAAGTTTTAACATGTGGCCATGTTATCGGGTATCTGAAAAACGGTCGTGTGATGTGGTATTAACCAACATCCCCGCTCCAATTGTTTAACAATATATCGCACAACTCCATTGTAGACCTATAACGTACGCCAATCAACAAGATATCATGTTCATCTCATGGCCTACCGACTGAAAAAACATGTTCTAAGTTGCAAGAAAACGATTTCTGAAACGATATTTCAATTCAGTTAAGTCATTTCAACGCGAAAAATTGACTCTAGAAGTCATCCAAATCGAAAAACATGGAGTACGTCGGTCAAAATGACCAAATAATGACATGTACCTAAGCACACAAAGAAGTTGGGAAGAAAATTTGGTTTGAACTTTCAAAAAATCATGCCATAAATCGAATTTTCAGAGCAAAGTAGAAGAAAAATTTTTCAAATTTTTTTTTAAGTTTGAAAAAAAAATCCAAATTTAAAAAAAAAACGAAAAAAAAATAAAAAAAAAAATTTTTTTTCAAAGCCCCTAACCCTAAGGGTGGGTCGTGGGTGATATGCACCCACCAACTTCACCAAGGCAGGCTGCAGCAGGTGAGCGATGATTTTTATGACCACGAAAGAAAGCGTCTTATTAGGGTTCAATTTTTTAAGCTTTACAAAATTTTACTTGTCAAAATTGGACATTTCTTGTGAAAATCCAGAAGCTGGATACAAACTTCTAAGTTTGGTTTCTGGTTTCATGAGCTCGTTGATTGGCAAGACAGCAATACAACACCATAAAATTACGTTTCTACGGTGAAGAAAACTGCTTGTCAACTCTTGGCCTTGCCTGTTGCCAATTTGTCGTCTCGAAGTGATGCGGCTTTGTCCTTGTCCATCACCGTCTAGCAGTCTGTTTTTTAGCATTTAAGAAACCACTGTGGAACACAGAAAATCGTTTGGAACGGGAAACACAATCTTGTTTCGTATCCACATGTTACAAAGGATTTTAGAAGTTAAATGACCTGATTGGGTTCTCTAAAAATGGAAAAATTGAGCTCAGCATGTGAACTCGATTCAAATGCGCCTATTTTGTCGATCATCAGATTTTCCTCCGGAATTCTTTATAAAGAAAACCGGGAACTCTTAACAACCCAACAACACAAAATTCCGCAACATTTTCCCATGAATATTGAGCGATTGAACATTTTCAACGTGCTCTGTGCAGGCAACTCTACGGCGCAGAGCAACCGACGAACATGTATCAGTTCTTCAAGCAATGGTACAGTGGCACGTTGCCAGCGGCCGTCATCGAACGCAAACTGGACGCAGACGCCCGTCTGAAAGTGTTGCTCGATGACTACGTCCCGACTGATGACGCCTCAGTCGGCGGTAACACTGACAGTCCTCAGCACTTGCTCTCGGTGTCGGACTCTTGATCGACAATGGGTTTTTTTTTCATTTTGATTTTGCACAAACAAACATTTCAGCGCGATTAACTGAAGATTCTTGCTAGCGTCTGGTGCTCCGGGTTTTGAACAGTGAGCTGGAGATGACGAAACAGTCCGGCACACACAGACACAGCACGGCGATATCAGGCGGAAAGTTGTGGCATGACATAAAATTGAGTCAACTGCGGTTGGAAATCTGTTTCTGTGTGGTGCGTGTGAAGTTTTGATCATTCCGTATTTCACTGTGCATTGTTCTAGTCGAATGTTATGGTCATCTTTTCGTGTGTACTTTGATTTCAGTTTGTTACGCTCAGAGATTGTCCACAACCGCCAAAGTCGCAGTTTTATTCAAATGCAAATAAATGAACGTTTTGGCTCAAACATGTTATTATTTATTGTGGATTTATTCAAACGTGTTCGGACGAAAATGACGTCATTTACTTTAAAAAAGCCCGTTTGTCAAAGTACAAGGCACTAAAATTTCAGTTTGGTGTGACTTATTCGACACTCACCATTTGTTTACGGGAAAAAATCGGCTAAACGGAAAGTCTAGTTTGTTGTGAACGACAAGCGCATGTTTTGAGGCACATGACGTCATTTCAGTGGGACACGTTTGAAAAAATAGGTCATACTAATTGTGCGCGGATCTGGGTTTGGTTAAAACACGAATGTTGAACACTTGATGATCAAATGAAATGAATATTGGAGTTCAACACTCGCCAATTTGTTCGATCTGTGACCATTTTCACACAGCACATTTGAGAATATAGGTATATTCATAGTGCAGAAGGATTAGCGTTGGAAACATCCATAACACATCGAATGAAACTAGGAAATACTCGGGGATATAAAATGCAGTTTGTTGGCGCAGCGGTCATTTGTGTTTGACCGAGAGCACTGTCATGCGCTTCGTGAGCGTCGTCATCTCAAACTCCGTCGGTCGAATGCCGTCTTCGCCAGAGAACGCCGGATTTGCATACCAGCTGTGCCGGCAGAAGAGACCGGCTGGTTTTTTGTTGTTCTGCGTGTGCTTCCGAAAACCATTCGAGTTGAAATCATTGTGCGGTTGTTCGTTCCGTTGAACGTTGTTGTTGCCAATGAATGAGAACGTGTGTTTTCGACTGTTCGTCATGCGACGGCTGTTTGCCGCGCGCATGCTCATGCCGCGCGTGTACGGCGGCGGCGCGCGGTAGTCGAAGTCTGAAGCCGCACTGCCGCATCGAGCCACCCTGTTCGTGATGTGTTTGAACGATTTTATTGTTTCTTCCTAATACATTTCTGTTCGTCTGGCACATGATTTCGTCTATAGTTATTTCCGAGATGATTTCCTAATAAAATTACCCATAATTTCGTTGGACGTCTGTTTCGGCAGCCAAGCGCAGCTCGAGCAGTTCGTTGCGCTCGTTCTGGTGCAGTTCATTTCTGTTGCTGCTTGTTGGTGTGCCGACCATGTTGTGTGCCTGTATAAATGGGACTGCTTCGGTGATTTGTGTTTTGCAACAGCATGCTCTAACACAGCTACGCGTCGCTAAATCGTGCTTCATGCATGCCGCTTTAGCGTGATTTTGCGCTGTAGCGACGTGCACATGCACCCGATTCAGTTGCAATTTACGCGGTGTGCGTCAGCGTGTCCATCGGCGTTGTCACCGTTTGTTCGGCAGTCGTCGCAGCAGTGCACGTACGAACGCGCCTCGGCGCTTGCTGGCGGCTGGCTGCAAAATTCGTAGAAATGACTCACTCGATGGATTGAAGCCTGCTGCGCAGCTGATCACCATGACACTCGGCCGTCCCATATTCGTTTTTATGATTCCAATTGTGAACTTCATAAACCAATGAATTGCATTGTCTCATATTGACTGACCATGACGGGCGCCACATGGTGGTTGGCGTGATTGCTGCCGGTGGCCGAGGGTTCGTGCAGCGTTGGTGGCCATTGTGGCTGACGCTGCTGCTCCCTTGGCCGTCGCTGCGGCTCTGCGCCAGCCAGCACACACAGTCGCTCATCGCTCCGACGCTCTGTGTGTCCTGCAATGTTCGCTTGTTTGTAGACACAAAGTCCATCGGGACGTTGTTGACCGCCACATGGCACACACCTCGCTCGTGTATGGTGGCGTCCGTTTGAACGGTGGCGGTCGTGTGCTGCCGTCGGCGGCACTGTTCGATCGAATAACGCTTGCAATCCTGGCTGAACGATACTCGTCGCACGTCGCCGCGTGTCGTTCGGCGTCCTGATGATAAAAGGCACATAACCGGGTCACTAGGTTGCTAGTGGCTGCAAAAACGCAAGTAAACGTCCAGTTTTCGCCTGTGTGTACTGCACGCTGACACCGCAATAGTCACGTCTCCTCCCGCGTTTGCGCGCATTCGCAACGACTCACTGATAGCCGTTTGTTGATGCGGCGTCGTACGGCCGTCGTTGCCGGCGCTTTCGTGCCCGTCGTCGGCCTCAGTTCCACTCTGTCGAAGGCGTTCCCATTCGGCGAACGAATATTCCGATTGCGACATGCTGCGAGAGAGAGAGAGAGAGACAAGCGTTGGCGGGAACTTTTGTCATGTGGCATTATCTGACACAACATGTGACAGCCGATATAGCTGGCTGGGTTGGTCGAACAACAAGAACAGACGACGCATCGCTCACTGTATTCGTTTGAGTATTGTCTGATCAGTCTGCGTACATATGGAGCGGCGGTGTTCGGCGGCAAATGGCAGCTGACTCGAGGCGCTCTTTCGTATTCGCTCAATGTGGTGGACGGCAGCGGTGCTGAACAGAACATAACGCATGAGGCCATACCGCACAGGCGCTTTCAACTGTGCGCATGCGGGCACAAGTGATTGAAATCGAACGTAAATGCAGCTGACAAGGTGTGTTGGCGCTTTGCGTATGGCCACCCATGACTGGCTATAGCAATATTCGCAAATTGTGACTGATACAGTTTAGGCGCACTGGAAAGCTCCAGGTTGGTCTTAGTCCGTGTTTATGATCTCCTCCGCCTTTGCTGGATTTACATACCATAAAATACGTGGTGGCGATCCAGTCTCAGATAAACATGTAATTTACATGTGAAAATAATAAATATAACCAAATATTCTGTTGGTCTTATGACCGTTTTTTTGGTATTTCTTCCGTAGTGTATGTAATGCACATGTTTTCACATGGGACACACCGGTAAAAGCCCCAGTACAACCGAAGTTTACATGGTTAAAAAGGGCACGGAAGTTTGCGCGAGGCTTTCAGCTGCACGATGGCTTGTTCCGCAGTGTGCCGTGACGCACCTGTACAAGTCATGGGCACTGGCTGACTCGCGCTGCCGGTAACAGCTGCGTTGTACGACGGCGGCGGCGGCCGGCTGTGCACGGTCGTGGCGTTGCGCTCTCGATTGTCGTCGGTTGCTGTTGCGCGTGCCTCCACCGGCCGACGTTGCTCGTCTGCTGTTGGCATTACCGTGCAACAACACCGATGATGACTCAGCGGCAGTTTGCTGTTGTTGCTGTTGTTGTTGTTCAACTCTGCTGCCAGTTGAGTGTTGTTGTTGATCATTGAGCTCGCCAGCACGTCTGCGTGTTCGTCGCTGCTGCCGCTGATGCTGCACTCGCATCGGTGCCGTCGGTGAACGCAGCCGCTCGCGCTCATGCACCCGCTGCCGTCCAAGGCTGCAAAGGCATTGGTGCACTGACACCCAGTTGAACATTGAAAGAGGTCACGCTTGCTTCGGATAGAAGAAAACTCAGCTGAATGTTTGTGGTTAAAAAAGCTACAGACGTCAGCGGATAATGCACCTAAAAAATGCTGCTGTTGCCGCCGCTGGTGATGTTTGAGATAGTGCTGCTGAGCGGCATGTTCGTGTCCGCCAGCGTCAACCGAGTCGCACGAATTGCACATCGCGTGGTGCCTTTCGTCCAGACCGTCCTCGATGTTGCTCTGCGCCATGGCGTGCGTCAGCTGATCAGTGCTGTGCCATCTGAACTTGCCGCTGTGCTCGTGATTGTGATTATTGTGCATTTCACTCGGCGACGGAGGCTGATGCTCACGCGACCGCCGACGTTGCTTGCTGCGGCGCTGCTGCTGTGTCTCCTGGGCGCACGCACGCAAATGGACAATCAAATTTATTGCAACACAAAATCAAAATTGAGCACACGCGCCCATGGGTAAATGCACAAAGTGCACGATGCAGTCTGATGTGCTTTTTTGTAATGGACTCTTTCTATTTTGAAAACGGGAGCAAGCTTTGAAACGCCGGAAATTACCCACTGGCTATGTGCAGCAAGCGACATCATTTGCCGTTTGGACTTGTAACTGCTCTGCCTTCTTGCTGCTCACTGATGACGTACATGTGCTGTGTGTTATGTACAAACATGTATCGTGCGTTCACTTACCAAGTTTACATTGGATACGTTGAATAGCGCAAAATAGAACGCCATCGGTTGTTTTCTGTTGCGTTGTTGGGTTTGTGTGTCCGCTGTGTTTGCACGTCACGCTCAGCGGTACATGCGAGAGTCAAGTGGACGAAGCGACGTTTGTGCACGTGCGCCGTAAATTGGCCAAACCTTTTTTTGGGTAACTAAAATTGTCAGTCCCAGTGCACGATACAGGGGCGCATGTGTGACAACGCGCAAAGGAGTAATCAAATAAGTTCAATGTTGTTGCTACTGCCCACTGAGAATCGCTCTGAGTCGGCTTTTTATTCGCTCTGTACCGTTTACACAAGAGCACGAGAGGACACACAGTACAAACGTTCAACGTAGTCGAATGCTTGAACTACTACCGCAATATTTTTTATTTGAAAGAAAATAAACGAGGCGGTGGTTTGCTTCAGCAACAGTTGCCTATTTATATTTTAAAAGAAACGCAATAGACGTCGGCGGAAGTATAGAGACGTGTGAGCATCGCCAGAAGCACCTCTGTGATCCATCGCAACGACCGACGAGACGATATAGAGACATTTTTCATAAAAATGGCGACCCGGTGCGAGCATATGAACGTCACAGTGGCCGCGGTATATTGATAACCAGCTGAAACGGCCAGCAATCAAGCATCGCTACGTACGCCGTATAATATGATTCGGTTGAGCACACTAGCTGCGGTGTGCATTGTGCAGCCGTCATCGACGCCATTGACCGAGTGCGTGCGCTTTGCGCCAGCCGCCTCCAACGCAACGCCCGCTCGCACTGATTGTGCTGCGTCGGGCAGATGAGAAAGCAGCAGGAAATGGCCTTTTGTTGCTTCGGTATACAGTCTCGGTCAACGCGCCGATCATAGTAGCACTGCATGTATGCGCGGAAATCGGTGCATGAAAACGAGCGGAGCAAGCGCATTCAAGTGTACCGGATATGACACGATGCGCGTTTGGCTTGTGTTTTTGTGTCATCCGCCGGCTCCGGCTGCTGAGAGATATTTCGCAGCGCTTATTCCTGGTGCTGCGCGGCGCCACTCGCAGAGAAGAGATATGGTCCGTGGCATGGTCGAAAACACGAAAACAAACGGTACACACAAGCAACTATAAAGCTTTTGTTTGCAGACACAGTTTGTTTTCTTATGTGCGGTGTGCCGCTGGGACATTTGTGCCCCATATACGTACATACGTACATGTCGAATGTATATGCAAACGACGCAACGAAGACGAAAGTTTGCGGCTGTGCACAATCAGAAACAAAACGCATATTGCATGTCGCCACACACGGCGCATGCCAAAGAATGCTACTGTTCACTGATACACGGCGCATGATGTTCGTAACAGGAACCAGAAACTTTGTGTGTCACTTGCATGCATAAGTGATACAAAATGTATATACACATTCAGTACACTCGTACACAGAGTCGGCGAGTGCGAACATTATTCAAGAAAAATGCGTGTTGTTCCTTGCACACAGTGATCGATGGTCTTCGGCATATATTGAAAGTGCAGGTTGATTGTGCCGCTGAGATAGTACATACAACCTAATGCTAACTTGATATCCCCGGAGAGTGATGGCCGGGTAAATCATGTTGAGGCGATTGTAGCCGAATGGTGATTTATGGTGCGCTGAGATGTCTCCGCCGCTGGCAGCATTTCGTGCTTGCACATGTCTTTGTCTTATCACATGCAAAGTGACATTGCGATGAAACAATGGAAACAAAAGCCCAAAATGGTCAGACGGCAGTGCAACAGATTTCAATGATGGAACACCTTTGGAACTGCTGATGACCTGATGCACCGCAAACGCTGTCGGTTTTTCTGTTCGACATTTTTTTTGACACAGGGTTTCTGGAAATGCCTTTGAGAAAGGATGTCGCAGGCGCAGCAATGATAACAACACTGTCAGGTTGTCAGTTGCTCAATGTCATACTACACCTTACTTTCGGCTGCTCTATTTGTTTGGTCACAATTCCCTCAAGCTGGTGAAGTGAATCCCCATTCATCACATCACGGAACGTATGTAACACACTCACAGACACCCGGTTCAGGTAAGCTGAAAGCATTTGGTGCAATTTGCAAAATCAAAATTTATTGAATCTTATTGAAAAAATTAAAATGCATTGCTTTAGTTGCATCCTGGGACGTTCAGCATCATCACAGAATGTCAAAAATCGGGCTTGACGCTTTTGTTTTTTCACAAGGCACGGTTGACGCTTTTGGACAATCAAGGAGCGCAGTTTCAAAGGGAAACGGTCACTGGGCAGTTGCGGATTAAACCGATTTGAAATCGCTCTCACCAACAGTGTCTGTAATATTTACAAATAAAAAAGTCACTCCCAGTCCCCCCCCCCTCACTAACTAACACTGTCTGCAGTCCGTAGCGAAAGTGCGGGGGGGAGGTGGGGGGGGGGGGCTCAGCCGAAAATCCTGCCCGTGCACGGGCAGATACCCGTGTACCCCCCTCCCCCCTTTACCTCGACACGGGTACTAGACTCCCCCCCACCCCCCTCCGCGAGAAAACACGGGATCGCACCCCCCCCTCACGGTGGTCAATCTCATCTCAATTTTTACCAAAAATACCGTAATTTTTGCATTTTTCTTGACGTTTGTGTCTGTCCCTGCATAGATTTTTGTTGTTTCTGACCAAACAAGCAGCTTCTTTGCACAAAATATTCTGTATTTTACAAAAATTTCTGTGTTTTTCCAAGGCAAAAATTTGGTATTACCCGTGCGATCCCGTGCACCCCCCCCCTCACGAAATTTTTCTGCCATTGCACCAGGGGTCGAGCCCGATTTTTGGCGAATCCGAGGGGGGGGTCCGCCCAAATTTGGGGGGGGCATAGTTGTTCCAGAGCCGAGGGGTTGGGGGGGGCCGATATACAGTGGCGGCCAAAAGTGTTGGAGGAACGCTGCGCGCGTGAGTGCTGTGGGTTGCGCGTGTGTTGCATCAGCCGTACAAACGCTATTGTAAGAGTTTAAGGGCAATGTTGGGTTCACGGGACACTTTTTAACCCAACGTTGCCCTTCAATTCTTACAATAGCGTTTGTGTGACGAGAAGCAGGCCTACACTGCGGACAATGCCGTCATTGTGTCCATAGAAACGAGCTTCATACGAACAGTTAGCGAGCGCGCGCGACTACGGTAACAGGGCACTGAACTACCGTAACCGTAAAAGAGCGGCCGCCGACGCAACGGCGTCATCCATAAAAACTTTAGAAAATATTTTTGTGATTATAATTGCTCTGTTCGCTCGTTTCGCGCAGTAATTCTGTCGCGCACGAAATCACCGTGCGCACATTTCTGTATCATAATATTTTTGTTGTAAAATATTTTGTGCAGTAATGATATGTTAAAAAACTGTAATGTCTCTATATGAAGTGTCGATCTCCAAGCGACTCCAAACTGTCGGGGGAGAAGAGAATTTCTTAATACGGCTATTACACTAATTGCCGTGTAAACAAACTTTGAAAGTTTACCTTGAAAGACAGACGCAAAAATTTGCCGCAAGGGAGTTCGCGCTCCACTTACTTGCGCGAACTAGATTTTAACCTGTTTCACCGTTAGACAAACTTTTGCGTCTCGTTTTCTAACCAATGAGCATCTTTTGGGGTTGGGACCTGCTCTTTCTAGAAGGTTTTAAAGTTGTATAAATAGTTCTGTCACTTGTGTATTATTGTCTCATCTTATTTAAGAGTTTACTGCGACTTAAATAAACTTCCACCATCTCAACCATATCGTCGCTTCAAACCAAATAGCAACTCCGGTTGCAAACGTGTACTGTGAAAACAATACATCAGAAGGTTGGTAGCCCAACCAATACAAATTGGAACCACCATCATTTTTTTCACGTGCACGCATAGCTCTTAAACAAGTGTTCGACCCGTCTAGATCCATCATTTGGTGAGACGTAGGCAAACTCAATCTCTCAAAGATCCCATCAATAAATTTAATTGTGTCTCTCTTGTGTTTGTAGGGTGAGTGATTTTGCGTTAGCATTTTCAGTTCGGAACAAGTCTGGCCGCCTTTTTCCGCTCTCAGCCTCATAACCAAAAGAGTACGTCACATTCTGGCGCCCCGCACAGGGTCTATTTGAGAATTGTTTTGTCATACTTAAATTAGTTTGGTTCAGAAGTGGAGAAATACCTCTTCGGACAAACAAAGAATTTTTGTTTAGTTGTTAAGTGTTGAGGAAAACAGTGTTGCTCGCAACAGATTTTTTGACAAACAGGATTTAAGGGCCCAGTAATTTTTGAAGTTTTGAATTGCGCAAAGAAAAGTTTCGAAAAGAAGATTGGCTAAATAAAGAAATTGCATATTTTGGAATATTTGAAAAATAGAATTGAAAGTGACAAGAAAAATTGAAAGTTCAAGAATCTTGAAAGTACGGCCTCCTAAATTTGAAAAAGCGCTGTTCTGTTAAAATAGAATCGTCCGGACAATCTCGCTCATATTGAGTTGTTTTGTTTTGGTTGGCAGAAGTTTGAAGTTTTATTTTGAGATAGTAGGCACAACAACTGGATGTGCTGTTGTTGTGAGGTTGCAAAAGGAATTTCGAGTTGTATCGTTGGAATTTTGTTGGTTGGAGTTCTTGTTTTTATTGTTGTGTGGGTTGCTGATTTTTTATCAAAGCACGCTAGGAAGTGAGCCTACTGATAGCGCAGCTACTAATGATTTGAAAACTGTTTATTTGCTTGATCATTTTTGTGATGGCTTACGGCCAAGCATTCGTTACCATATGGGTTTCAATCCAAGGCCAACCACCTATGAAGGCGCAGTAAACCAAGCGTTAAGAATTGAAAATAATTTTTTTGCTGCAAAAGGGTATTTTCCGTCATCTGAAGGAATTTTCAGCACATTTAGAACACGTGGCTTGCCACAACCAAAACTGCCTGTCAAAGGACTTCCGGATCTGACTGAAGCCAGTGGTACCATTGAGCTGGCCGATACGAACTACGCGCTCGACCGAAACCGAAACAACGTTTTTCTTCATTAGATTAATTTTAGCTACTAACTCCCCAATTCTTTCTGTTGATTTTTTTCCATTCCTTTCATTCCTAATTTCTTTGTGTTATTGCTTGCCATTAATGCTAACATTTTGAATGCTTCTTTTGTGTTGCTTTGTCCTGTCTTAAAATAATCTATTCAAAAATGGGTCAACCTCGTGGAAAGCGAGCCTAAAATTTCATCCTTGGAGATCGACCAAAAGTTTACTGTGAAATCTTATATTTTGTGTACATATCCGGTTTTTATCTCATTGGTACCCTGTTTCTGTTTGTTGTGCTTCATTAAAATTGTAAATAGTACTGTGGTTCATGTTGTTATTGTTTTATCAGTTTTGTTATTGTTCATGAAGGGTAAGGTGAAGGATTTTTCTGGTGAAGGGTTGGTTGATGTGATTAATGGTGTGATATTACGACGATGAGTCATTGAACTATATGACAAACACTTTCAACATGACGCCGAGCGCTCTCAACAACAAAAAGCTTAATAAATAGCTACCAGTCAGTGCCCTTTGGAGTCAGCGAGTCTCAACAGTATGGCTGTGACGTCGCATGTCGCGACGCTTCTCGTCAAGGTGCCAAGACACAACAATTCACCAAACAATTTCAACCTCACCATGTCGAGGACGACATCGATTCTTTTTGCGGGGGAGGTGTGACGAGAAGCAGGCCTACACTGCGGACAATGCCGTCATTGTGTCCATAGAAACGAGCTTTATACGAACAGTTAGCGAGCGCGCGCGACTACGGTAACAGGGCACTGAACTACCGTAACCGTAAAAGAGCGGCCGCCGACGCAACGGCGTCATCCATCAAAACTTTAAAAAATATTTTTGTGATTATAATTGCTCTGTTCGCTCGTTTCGCGCAGTAATTCTGTCGCGCACGAAATCACCGTGCGCACATTTCTGTATCATAATATTTTTGTTGTAAAATACGCGTTTATACTTGATTTTTAGTGTATTTTAGCATTATTTTGCTGTTTTTACAGCTTTTTAGCGTTTTAGCTATCTATCTATAAAATTTCAAAATTTTGACCGGTTCCCCCAAAGTCACATGGCCCCCCCGCGCCCCCCCCCAAAATTTTCCAGCTATCTATCTATCTAGAAAATTTGCTCCAGCTATCTATATCGGCTCCCCCCAACTAGGGTTAGGGGCTTTGAAAAAAAAAATTTTTTATTTTTTTTTCGTTAAAAAAAAATTGGATTTTTTTTTTCAAACTTAAAAAAAATTGAAAAATTTTTCTTCTACTTTTCTCTGAAAATTCGATTTATGGCATAATTTTTTGAAAGTTCAAACCAAATTTTCTTTCCAACTTCTTTGTGTGCTTAGGTACATGTCATTATTTGGTCATTTTGACCGACGTACTCCATGTTTTTCGATTTGGATGACTTCTAGAGTCAATTTTTAGCGTTGAAATGACTTAACTGAATTGAAATATCGTTTCAGAAATCGTTTTCTTGCAACTTAGAACATGTTTTTTCAGTCGGTAGGCCATGAGATGAACATGATATTTTGAAATGGATTTTCATAGATTTTCGCTCTTATAGTTTTCCGGATCGTTCTGAAAATAGTCTAGATGAACTCAGCTCGACGAGACGCTTCGAACAAACCTAACTTGTAAAAAAAATTTTTTTTTTTTTAAATTTTTTTTTTAATTTAAAAAAAAAATCCGGATTTTTTTCCCCCTAACCCTACCCCCCCCCACATGAAAGAGAACCACCATGCAACAGCTGGATGTAGTTGTCCTTATAAGAAAACGGACAAATGTCAAAAAACAAGAAAGAGTAACAGCTGCAGACTACAAATCTACACACCTGTTCGTCTTCCGAGATGACACTGTCGTTGTCTTCTTCGACTTCGACTCTTTGTCGTTTGGCTGTGACAACGCGTCGTTTGTCAGCAGAGTGAGCGTGTTTGTTGGAACGTCCCATTGATGTCGTCGGGAAAACGAGTGAAAAATCGAAGCAAATGGAGAACGTCACCAGGAAATGCCAATGTAAAACGTCACACCTGCAAAAAGAAAAAGGATTGTATCGACAGAGACGAAGTAGGTGGAACCGAACACGTTTCGGGCCTGAGTCACAGACGTGTTCGATTCGTTCGACTAGTGGCCCATCATCAGTGTGATGCTAGCCGAACATTGATGAGCTGAAGAAAACGAATCAGAAAATGGAAAGAGCAAAGGCAACCAATTTTGTAGGTTGGTCAAGACCAAATTTGAGGAGAACATTGTGATTTGAAGAAGCAAACCGAAAGAAACGGCAGAGTAACCTCTCTTTCGCAAAACCTTGATCAATAAGTGTGGAACTTAATAGTTTGATATTAAAAGCAAAATCTTTTTTATCAGAACAGACACGAGCAAAGCGAATGGATTGAGCAGAAAAAATGTTGTAGCCAACAGAAGAATGTGTCATACTATCGGCATGAACATACTTGAGAACTTTAAAGCAAAAATCCCGAGTTTTGTCGTGGATGCCTACCCTCAACCCCCTTTCAACGTTGATTTTGAGGTCAAGAAAATTGGCCTCGGATTGAACAGAATTAGACAAGTTAAGCGGAATGGAAGGGGGATAGATATCCTTTGCTATGTCCATGAAATTCACACAGTTCAAAACAAGCAAATCATCAATATATCGACACGCATAGCGAAGTTTGGCAGCATTTTCCTTATTACAACGGTTAGTAAGATACTTGTATTCCAAACCAGTCAAGGTCAAGCAAGCGAGCTTTGGAGCGCTAACTGAGCCCATTGGGATGCCTAATACTTGTCGAT